>JANJGK010000007.1:60845712-60866595 GCA_039081455.1 Macrobrachium rosenbergii
AACGCTTTTTGACAAAGAAGTTTCCACAATATAAATTATGTTGTTAAGCGAGCACAGAAGACGAAGAGGAAAGGGAACTCATAGCAAAATGTTATGCACATAAATGAAATGAAAGTGTTGAAATACAATCTAAAATTAAAGAGAACATTCGCCACAGATATAAACACTGAAAGTGTAATTGAATCTACTCCTATGTGAATATTAGCCTCCATGTGAGTTAGTGCTTCAATGCACCTCACGGGGTGCACTGTAGGCATTACTAAAGGTTCTTTGCAGCGTTCCTTCGACCCCTGGCTGCAACCCATTTAATTCCTTTTACTGTATCTCTATTCATATTATATTTCTTCCATCTTGCTATCCACCCCCTCCTAAAACAATTAGTTCACAGTGCAACTGCGAGATTTTCCTCCTGTTACACCTTTCAAACCTACCTACTCTCAATTTCCTTTCCAGCGCTGAATGACATCGTAGGTGCCTGTGTTTGGCCTTTGGCCTAAACTCTATAGTTCATTCCATGCCTACTCCATATTCCATTCCATTCCTACTCTGTATTCCATTCCATTCCTAGGTGGATTAGAAGGGAAGATTATGGACTATGAATATGAGGTAAACGACCGGTAAAGGAAATTAGAATCTGATACCTGAAAGAATTAACCCTTTACAAATAACAGCCTAAATGCTTAGTTAATCTCAGGTAAAACTATCAGATGCCCTGAGCTTAATCCCTCTTAACAAACGATAAAATAAACTTTACATCAGATCAGATATTATCACATTCGTTAATATGATTATCCGCTCAGATGAATTTCAAACCGAATATCATTTTGGCAGAATAATTATTATTATCATTCCCTTTGCAAGAGACTTTTTATCAGAGTTAGCAGGAAATATGTATATTATATATTACTACATACGGGATGCTTTGCATGGGGAAGGAAAATAATTTTCTCGTGGATTACCTTAATATACTTTGAAAAATAGACTAATTGGAGAGATTATGATTATTTGGACGGGTTAGATTCCAGATAATCACTCATTTTTCTTTATTTCGTTACAAAACATAATCATTAATTTCCGGTATATATTAACATCAAAACAGTTTTAGATGATATAATATTCGACTTTCCAATTAAATTTACACACTAATAATTTTTTATCATGTTCTCTTTTGTGTCAGATGAGTTTAAATTCTTGTGTAGATTAGGCTTATGGTGCGACGTACTACGCCAAGCTTGTGTTTTAGTAGTTGCAGCAGTAATAAAAGTGATTTGCATTATTGTAAGCAAAGCTTATATGAATAGTATCTGCCAGGCTCAGTAATCCAATACTCCATCAACTCTTGCAAGCAGTGTGTGTGAGCTTTTATTTGTTTATATATGTGATAGTGCTTGCATTTGTTTCTGTTTTTTTTAATTCAGTAAAAAAAATATAGTATCTGTGACAATATTTCTGATATATGTATATGAGTATAGCTTCCACTTAATAAGGACTTTACTAAATATCTTGTCATTATCAAAATATGAACTGACTGTAGAATTCCTTACTTCTCCTTGGTTGCGCCAAGGTTTCCAAATTTTCTGGAAAGTTTAGTTTTCATGTTTTATTTTTATATAAAATCTCGGATGGATAAAAGCAGTTAAAAGTAGTAGCCTTGCGCTGCCTTTTCCAGCGCCCTGTCAATCACAGTTCTAAGATTTTCCATTTTTTTTTTTAGATAAGTCTTGGTGGCAGCATTCCCCTCTTTTGTATAACTCTTCGACTAAAGATGGAAAGAAAGCCTTATTCCTTATGCCTTCCACTCATTTGCTAATCAAAATTTGTGTTGAATAAGATGATACGAGAATGATAGTTGATTGGGATTTTTATCAACCTAACGTCTTGATGTTCATTAAAGCTTACATTGTTTTGGATTATTCTTATTTAATGGCTTTCTTAATTAACCTCTCGTACAACCAGACTCATTAAGAACTTTCTCCACTATTATCAGAAATGATGTCATTTATTAGCATACATCTTGTCTACAAATGTCATTATGTTAGTGCATCTTCTTCAAGGGTTATTGTAGAGGAAAGTCATTTCAAAAATTTCTGTTGCACATGAGAATATATATATTTTTTTTTTAGTTTTTTGTCTCTTTGCCAGTTGGCAGGATTACACGAAAGTTAGAAAAAAAATTTTCGTTTTCTCTTTCCATAGGATTCACAATGTTCAGCAAAACTGGATTTTTGTTTTCAATTTTTTATCACCAATACTGAATATGACAATAAAACGCAGATTCCATATTTTACTTCTGTTCAAGAAAGCGTAAATGACGACGAATTTTCTGGAGAAACCAGATGAGAGATATATCACAAATATCATAGAATTAGGCTTAGAGGGAAAATTATATTAAATTTTAATGGTCATTGTTTTGTAGTTTATTAACAATTATTGCAAATTGCAAGACATTATTTTTCTATAAAACTCAAGCGGGGTTAAAATGAAAGCTCTCGGTTAGAAAATATCCGAAATTAAACCATACACACACATACAGAGAGAGAGAGAGAGAGAGAGAGAGAGAGAGAGAGAGAGAGAGAGAGAGAGAGAGAGAGAGAGAGAGATGCCAGTTTCTGAATCACTGTGATAGAAAGGGGAAAGTGGAAAGTCTTACTTTTTTAATTATACAGCAAGAGGTCTTTCAGCCAATAGTGACAAAGAATAGTGTAAATGTTACTCTTTTTGGCCGTCTTTCCATAGCTTGAAACTGCACATATTGCTACCAAACTGCAAGAAGATTGCAATATACCTCAGTTTTCCCTTCCCATTCGTGCTTGGTGGCTTGATATACTGTGCTGCAAACAGTAATAATGGCACTGATAAAAATGGCACTGGCAAAAATGGCATGGTAAAAATGGCAAAGGTAAAAATAACACAGGTAAAAATGGCGCAAGTGAAAAAATAAGGAAAAATGGCACAACGGAAAAATATATATTGATTCATCTACAATGTTTCGCCGTGTTTAGTACTATCCCCTCGGGGATCAAATGTCCCTAAGTGCATCTGATCCCCGAGGGGCTAGTACAAAACATGGCGAAACACATTTGACCCCCGAGGGGATAGTACTAAACACGGCGAAACATTGTAGATGATTCAATAAATGTTTTTCCCCTTGTGCTATTTTTCCAATTTTTTTAACTTGATTTATTTCTACCTGTGCCATTTTTGTCTGTACCATTATAACCTAAATTCAGCTGGACTCAAAACATCAATAAGCAAGGAAGGAGACCTCAGAAATGTCTTTTTCAGCTATAACTCAAATGTGAAATAGTTTGCCTAGTGCAGTTGTTGAATCTTCTGATCTCCAAATGTTTAAGCGAGGAGAAACTTCGTTCTTACTTTCTCCTGACTTCTCCTGATATCAAATGTTTCGGTTTTATTCCCTGTTCCCTCATATTTATTTATTAATCACCGTTTTCTGGAACTTGTCTCTCCCTGGATGCTAATCTTCCTTTAGAACCCTCGTGGGTAAATAATAAGTAAACTCTGTCCATGAGGGTTTTCAGATGAAGATTTAAAGAGAGAAAGAAAAGCATTATAGACACTTGTTAGTGTAATAATAGCTTCATGAAGTTCACTGTAAGCGGTTCTGAATCGGAATATAGAATTTAGGGCAAAGGCCAAGTGCTGGGACCTATGAAGTCATTCAGCGCTGAAATGAAATTGGGAGCAGAAAGGTTTGAAAGGTGTAACAGGAGGAAAGCCTCTCAGTTGCACTATGAAACAAATGTTGAGAGGTGATAGCAAGAGGGAAGAAAGAGAACATGAACGGAGGTGCAGTAAAAGGACTGAAATTGGTTGCAGCTAGGGACCGAAGGAACGCTGGAATGATCCTTAAGTAATGCCTACAGTGCACCGCGTGAGGTGCACTGACTGCACTACCCCCCTACGGAGTGTAAGTGATTCCTCTTTGCGTTAGAATTGGTGATTTTTTTTTAAAGGAAGTAAATTCCGCCATTAGCTTCTTAGAAGCTCAGTCGTATCTTAATGCCTTGATAAACTCTGTTAGAAAGGATTTGCTCATTTATGAAGCGAATCCATTCCTTCATTTGTATATGTTTTAATTAATTTATCATTCTTATGCTGCTGCCAATAGCCTCATGAAGGGAATATTACTATCTAAACGATAACTGAAATGTTATGATATATGTACATGGTTTTAGTTTTTATATACAATTCTTGGCAATGAAATTGATATCTAGGATAATATGACTTTTATGCACACCTCACAATTCGTGCTCGGTTAGGTTACTATGATTGATATATATAAATATATATATATATATATATATATATATATATATATATATATATATATATATATATATATATATATATATATATATATATATATATATATGCATATATATACACACATATATATATATATATGTGTGTGTGTGTGTGTGGGTGCGGGTGTGTGCTTGTGTGTGTGTGTATGCGTACGTTTGTTTTACTTTATTAGTCATATTGCTTCAAGCTCAGAGAGAGAGAGAGAGAGAGAGAGAGAGAGAGAGAGAGAGAGAGAGAGAGAGAGAGAGAGAGAGATTCACGAAACAGAAATCCAAGAGAGATGGCCAGCTTTGCGCGTCCTTGTGAAGAACAAGGCTGGAGATTTACAGGATTCAGAGGAATGGTGAAAAAATACCTGCGGCTTTATCCCGGTGAAAGCAGGGATGACAGTTCAGCTTTTACTTTTTCCTCCGTGAAAGCATTCTTATAAATACGAGAAAAAAAAACTAAAGTAACTTAATGTCTCAGAATATAACAGAGCATGAAGCACTCGGTCATCTTTGTTGGGTACGACACAAAAGATTAGCGCTTTAGTTTTCTGTAAAAGTAAAATATTGAGATGGCTTTGTCCGTCCGTCCGCACTTTTTCTGTCCGCCCTCAGATCTTAAAAACTACTGACGCTAGAGAGGTGAAAATTGGTATGTTGATCATCCACCCTCCAATCATCAAGCATACCAAATTGCAGCCTTCTAGCCTCTGTAGTTTCTATTTTATTTAAGATTAAAATTAGCCATGATCGTGCGTCCGGCAACGATATAGGACAGACCACCACCGGGCCGTGGATGAAAGTTTCATGGGCCGTAGCTCACACAGCATTATACCGAGACCACCGAAAGATAGAGCTATTTTCGGTGGCCTGGATTACACAATGTACAGAAAACTCGATTGCGCCAAAGAAACTTCCGATTGTTTTACTTTTTTTTTCTATTTTTAAAATGGGTCCGCAAATGCCGTCATAGATTATCTGAGCCGGCGCGAGCTTAGAGAGCCGTTTTATTTGCATAATTTTAATGTATTGCCTTTTATTCAAATATAATATCTATTCTTTGATACGAGCTTAGTTATTTTATACAAATATCGATCATTCTACAGTGGTTTTTAATGGAGGATAATCAATGACTATGAGCGAAGGGTTAAATCATTTTTTAATCCACCTTAAAAAACATGATAAGTTTGGTTCTATGCTTCTGTTAAAACATACTTTATGAAAGATGTAGCTATGGACAAAAACACACACGAAGAAATATCTTGCCAAGCTTACCATCCAATAAGAAATCTACAGATATCAGGGTTTACAGTATCTTTACAACAATCCATTTTACGGAATGAAAGAATTGAATTATAACTAAATTTCTCTTTCTTCGAAAAACAGTCAAGACATTACAGGAGCAGAACTCAAGAGAAGAAAAATAAAAGAAGTTTTGAACGCGTACCGTGTTAAATGCTGAAGTATTTTTTGATGTCTATAAAAAGAAATGAAGAATCTCATGGAAATTCAAAGCGGAAATATAAGTAAATAAAAAAAATACAGAAACGAAAATCGTGAGGGTTGGTTGTTGAAGCCTTTGAACTGATTCCGTAATGCATGCAATGTACGAAGGATTCCGAGGATGTGAAGCAGAAAGATATCACGAGTTTTTGATAAAAAATAATATAAATATGGATCCAGGGGGGATTTGATGCGGATTACTCAAGTAGAGAGATGAGGGGAATATGTGTTTGCGAAATATCTGAATAATTTAGAACTTCTAAGGGGAAAGAGGGACACATATACTAATGCAATTCTTGTTAGATGGAATGGAAAAGGTGCCGGAATAAATGGTTTATATTTTTTTTTAATTATCCAAAAACGGTGAAAATATATAATAGAGGAAAACCCACCTCCACCACCGCACACAAGGGCTTATAAAGTATACTAATGCGTGGGTTATTAGGTGGAATAGTGAAGGTGATGGAAGAAGAAAAATATATATTTTTTATTTATCCATAAAATAGTGGAAATACATTATCATAAAAAAATAAGGACCATCACTACACACAAAGTATATGCGTGCATGCTTATAGCTAACTAATTGCCTTCAAAGCCTTGCAATGCAAAAAGTTTCTATTACGATTTTCTGCAGCCATCCTTATCTCACGCTTTTTTTCTGCACCCATCCTTATCTCACGCTTTTTTTCTGCACCCATCCTTATCTCACGCTTTTTTTTTTGCACCCATCCTTATCTCACGCTTTTTTTCTGCACCCATCCTTATCTCACGCTTTTTTTCTGCACCCATCCTTATCTCACGCTTTTTTTCTGCAGCCATCCTTATCTCACGCTTTTTTTCTGCAGCCATCCTTATCTCACGCTTTTTTTCTGCAGCCATCCTTATCTCACGCTTTTTTTCTGCACCCATCCTTATCTCACGCTTTTTTTCTGCACCCATCCTTATCTCACGCTTTTTTTCTGCACCCATCCTTATCTCACGCTTTTTTTCTGCACCCATCCTTATCTCACGCTTTCTCAGGCACAACATCCCTGCCAATCACAAACTCCCTTTTCATAGTTCCTCCTTACTCTCTGGGTACCCTGGGGGGTCCTTGTAACAGCCTGTCTTAAAAACCCTTCAGACTGTCGTAGCCAACGCCACTATTGGGTCATTAATCTTTCATATTTATATCCATTAACTGCATAGTATTGTCGCACAGTTGTATAGAAAAAACCACCAAATTCCTAGAAATTGTTTCATTAACATACCGAGACTCCCGTTGGTATTGCTAAACTAAAAAAAGCTTCATTGATGAGTAAAAAAGCCACAATAATATAATTGATAAATTGTATATTTTAAGATACAAAAATATACAATTTATCAATTATATTATTGTGGCTTTTTTACTCATTATTTTCGATCACAATATAGTGATGCTCCACAGATAATAGCTTCATTATTGATGTACTATATATATATATATCTTAGGTAGAGTGTGAGTATAACTGACGCCCACTCATTGCTAAGCATATCCATATGCCACGTCAATCCTTTAGAAAATTCTTTATCAAACGATCCATTATTTCTAATAAATGTGTCAAAATTCCTAACTATATAAACGTCAGTGACTGGATGATTTAATAATATTGCCTTCAGTTCCAATGCCAATCTCCTTTTGCTTCAATCAGTCAACTAATGTATGCAGCCTTGTACACTGCTATATTTTCTGTTCTCTTTCTCTTCTCTCCTACTGTCCAGGGCATAAAAAACCCATAAAGTACTGTAAAGAGGAGAGATTTCTACACTTCTGTGCCAAACACTGCTAGTAACGTCATTTCAGGAGACAGCTAACCACCGACTCGACAATTACTAGACATCGCTGTCTCAGTGAGTTGATGTTATCAAGAACGTATTTTTTCTCGTAGGCCATAACTTGTAGGATGTTTCTAAAGCATTTTGCTTCTAATACTATCAAAAGCTATTTCAGAACCTATGAAAGTGACCAAGCAAAAGTTTGATGCCTGCCTTCACAAGGCTGGTTTAATCTAGATAGATAGCCAGAGTTTTCAAAGGCATTTTAATGCTAATATTATAAAAATCTAGTTCAAAATCTATGAAAGTGACCAAGGAAAAGTTTGGTATCTGCTTCTTATTACGGGCTGCTGTGGAGCATGAGCCCGTGCCATTACAAGGCTGGCTTAATTTAGATAGATAGTTAGAATTTTCAAAGGTATTTTACTGCTAATATTATCAAAAGCTATTTTAAAATTTATGAAAGTGACCAAGCAAAAGTTTGGTATTTGCCTCTTATTACGGTTCGCTGTGGAGCATGAGCCCGTGCCATTACAAGGCTGGCTTAATCTAGATAGATAGACAGAATTTTCAAAGGTATTTTAATGCTAAGGTTATCAAAGGCTATTTCAAAACCTGTGAATTTTACCAAACAAAAGTTTGTTAACTGCTTCCGCAAACCGGCCTCCAGTTGCACTGCCGGAATTATGTTCAGCTGAAGCACAATAACTAAGCATCTTCAGATTTCCATTCATCTCGAAGTAGCTTATGTATTACTGTAACCGTCTCTCTCATGCGAATGCAAGGTTTAATATTTCCAACGTGCTTTTGAATTCTTCGAGCAATTGTAATGTAAAACAAATAGCTTTCACCTCTACAGGCAATTCCTCTGGACGCATATTCGTCCAAATAGTTTTTATTCATAGCCATTTTAAAAGGTCTCTTCCCACCTTCCTTTCCAACTACGTTCTGTCATCTCTTGCAAGTGAACACCATTTGCTTTGAAAGCTTGAGTTTCGAGTCAGTGGCCTCTGTGGGTATGTTCCACATGAATAAGGTTCATGTTCTTCAAAATAAAACAAATGAAACACACAGATGGAGTTTTGACTTGATATCTTTGACGGCTGTGACGCTTATACGATAATTTTATCGTGATGATGCGTATATATCGGTTTGATTTCCTATATTTAAAATATAAATTAATTCCAGCAGCTGGATGAATGATTCAGAGTATTATGCTTGTCAAAAATGATATTGCCCTTTCCACACCCATAATGAATATGATTTTTTTTTTGCAAGGCCCTTAATTGTATATGTTATGACATGAATAATTAATACAGAATGTTCGCACTAATTTTAATTACACGAATACAAAAAAGTTAATTTTATCGTTATTTGCTGAACTTTTATTTCAACATAAATTAGCTATTTTTTTACATGGTTACAGGCTTATTCGTTCATTCTTATCCTTTGAATGAACTTCTGAATTGGAGCTTGAATATAGAATTTAAGCCAAGTACAAGCGCTGGGACATAAGAGGACAGTCGGCACTGCAAACAGTGTTGAAACGATGGTTAGGAGAGGGTGGAACGTAAAATGGAAGAAAGAGGAATATGAACCGGGTTACAGTAAAAGGCTGGGGGCCGAAGGGACGCTCCCATGAAACTTGAGTAATGCCTACAGTGCACCACGTGAGGTGCACTGACGGCGCTACCCTACCCCCTACAGGGATTTGTAACTAGGATCATCAAGGGAATTATCCAGGGAACTCCAAAGTTTAAAATACGGTAACATTTCTTCAACACAAAAAACGTATTTTTTACAGATTTTAGTTTCCTGTAAAAGAAAACTATTGTGCCGGCTTTGTCTGTCCGTCCGCACTTTATTCTGCCAACACTTTTTCTGTCAGCCCTCAGATCTTAAAAACTACTGAGGCTATAGGGCTGCATATTGGTGTGTTGAACATCCACCCTCCAATCATCAAACATACCAAATTGCAGCCCTCTAGCCTCAGTAGTTTTTATTTTATTTAAGGTTAAAGTTAGCCATAACCGCGCTTCTGACAACGATATAGGATAGGGCACCACCGGGCCGTGGTTAAAGTTTCATGGGCCGCGGTTCACACAGCATTATACCGATACCACCGAAAGATAGATCTATTTCCGGAGGCCTTGAATATACGCTGTAGCGGCTGTACAGAAAACTCGATTGCGCCGAAGAAACTTCGGCGTATTTTTTACTATTTTTTTTTTTTTTGCTAATAATTTGGTTAGGCGCTTCGTACGAGTCCGTTTCCTTTTTTTTTTTTTCTTCTTCTTCTTTTTACTATTTGAGTCTTTCTTTTTACCATTTTACTATTTCAGTTTCCTTCTTAAAAATTCAAGATATGTTGTTCAAGAGTTTCCAGTAAACATAAATGCAAATATCCTAAAATATAAAACATGAAAATAAACCCATGTTTTCAAATGAAAATAAACCCATATTTTCAAATGAAAATAAACCCATATTTTCAAATGAAAATAAACCCATATTTTCAAATGAAAATAAACCCATATTTTCAAATGAAAACAAACCCATATTTTCAAATGAAAATAACCCCATATTTTTAAATGAAAATAAGCCCATATTTTCAAATGAAAATAAACGCATATTTTCAAATGAAAATAAACCCATATATTCAAGTGAAAATAAGCCCATATTTTTAAATGAAAATAAACCCATATTTTTAAATGAAAATAAGCCCATATTTTCAAATGAAAATAAACGCATATTTTCAAATGAAAATAAACCCATATATTCAAGTGAAAATAAGCCCATATTTTCAAATGAAAATAAACCAATATTTTCACATAAAAATAAATCTACATTTTCAAATGAAAATAAACCCATATTTTTAAATGAAAATAAGCCCATATTTTCAAATGAAAATAAACCCATATTTTCAAATGAAAATAAACCCATATATTCAAGTGAAAATAAGCCCATATTTTCAAATGAAAATAAACCCATATTTTTAAATAAAAATAAACCCATGTTTTCAAATGAAAAGAAGCCCATGTTTTCAAATGAAAATAAACCCATATTTTCAAATTGAAAAAAAAAACATTCCAGGATATACAAACTGCATTATTAAACACACACACTAACGTACACACAGATAATGAGATATTTGATATCATGACTTTGACGGCTGTTGGGCTTACACGGCAATTTTGTCCTAATAACGCGTATATATTAATCTAATTTCCTACAGTTCAAATATAAATTAATTCCAATTTCCCATATTTAAAACATGAATTAATTCCCGCAGCTGGATGAATGATTCAGAATGTTATGCTTGCCAAAAAAGATATTGCCCTTTCCCCTCCCATAATGAATATGATTTTTTTTTTTTTTTTTTGCAAGGCCTTTATCGAATATGATATGACATGAATGATTAATACAGAATGTCCGGGCTAATTTTATATTAATAAAAAATGTCATTTTATCGTTATTTGCTGAATTTTTATATCATGCATAAATTAACTTTTTTTTTTTACATGATTATGAACTTACTCTTTCATTCTTGACCCATGAATGAACTTTATATAACTTTTTTAATTGCGATCATCTATGGGGAATTAGGAATTGAAACTGGAATATAGATTGTACGCCTAAGGCTGTGTACTGGGACCTATGAGGTCATTCAGCGCTGAAAATATGTTGAAACAACTGTTAGGAGAGGGTGGAAAGCAAGATGGAAAAAAAGAAAATATGAACTTAGGTTGAGTGAAAGGAACGAAAGGGGTTGCAGCTAGGGGACGAAGGGACGCTGCAGAGAACCTTAAGCAATGCCAACAGTGCACCACGCGAGGTGTACTGATGGCACTAACCCCCCCCCCCCCCAAAAGGGGGGACTTGGAGTTAGGGAATTACTAGAGTACTGGTGGCACTACCCTCCAGGGAGGATTTGGAAGTAGGATCATCTAGGGAATGACTAAGTTCAAAATACAGTAACATTTCCAAATCAGACGCAACAGAGCTTAGTGACTGCCTTTATGAAATGTCACGGTCATGTAATGAAAATTCATAAATACCTAGTACGTGTTTCAAACGTGCCAATCGGCTGTCATGGTTGGGAAGGGTTAATGCCCACGCTAAGTACAAATACCTGCACTCGACGGGAATATGTGTGGCAGAGTCGGTGTCAGTTTATACTTCTCTTGAGAGTTCAGTGACCTAGAGCGTCAGTGAAGTCGTTGGTACTCGCTGCTCGGTGGATCGATTCCGGCAGGTGACGAACCACTTAAAAATTACGATTCCCCTTCGGTATTATTTCCGTGGTAGAGCGATTCGGATATTAAACGAAATTTGTTGCTTAAAGTTTGTGTGTGTGTGTGTATATATATATATATATATATATATATATATATATATATATATATATATATATATATATATATATATATATATATTTTTTTTTTTTAGTGGGTTTTGTCTTTATTTATATATTCATCATGTTCCATATTTTCGTGATTCAGTTATACACACACACACACAAGCATATATATATATATATATATATATATATATATATATATATATATATATATATATATATATATATATATACATATGCACACACGAGTATATATACTCACATGTTTTGGGCTGGTGGACTCATTATCCCTCTGAGTACCCCCTTATTTTTATTATTCAGTGATTGCAAATGCCCATGCAGCACTTGGCTAAATGAATGCAGATGAAAATCCAATCGCAATCACAGCCTTGACAAAAGGAGAATCATTTAAACACGTTCACTTCTGCTTTGTATGAGGACACTCCTGGAAATTGCATGAGCTGTCCATTGTCATTAAATGCTCAGGTGCGATTGGTATGTGAATTATGAATTCATTTCCTGTTATTTCAGTAACTGATGACTCATAATGCTTCATCAGAATGTATCTATTCGCAGTGTTGACTGGGGCATAATAGCCCTTTAGGATTTCAGTAAACAAAAAGTCATTAGTTACTTATTATACATGATTATTTTTTCGTTTTAGTGATGCAGTACGTACTTGGAACCAAATAGCAACAGGGAAATATAGAAGATGTAAATTAAAAGGCTGTACTTATTTCACGTTTCATAGTCGTAACGTAGGCTTCTCTTCACGCTATCCTGCTGTGTCTATATCATTCCCTATTTTTTCAAAATTAATAATTCGGATGAGAAAAGTGGCATTACGTCACTCGGCTTCATTAAAATTTTCAAGCTGATTTACGCATTCATATTTCTGCAAGTTAATAACCAGGTTATGTATACTCAGATGTTAATAAACATCACATATAGTTAACATTTTTTCACCAACCTCTCTCTCTCTCTCTCTCTCTCTCTCTCTCTCTCTCTCTCTCTCTCTCTCTCTCTCAAAAGGCTCATATTCTCCCTCGCTGACCACTTGGTAAGCCCAGTGTGATTGATCACACTAAAATGGCGAGACACGAGCCTCATCATATCTCATAGTCCCAATAGCCTCACTTTGTGTTCCCTTCCTTCTGCGTTTAACCGTGTTTATCCGTCACCAAATTATCAGCTTTTTTGTAGATAAACTTCCTATATGGTTTTGTTAAAATCCTTAGCCTTGTCTACTTAATTTTATCGCATCAATTTTCTATATCATTTCGTGTGTCGCTTTAGTTTTCTGTAAAAGAAAACTATTGCGCCGGCTTTGTCTGTCCGTCCGCACTGTTTCTGTCCGCCCTCAGATCTTAAAAACAACTGAGGCTAGAGGGCTACAAATTGGTATGTTGATCATCCACCCTCGGATCATCAAACATACCAAACTGTAGTCTTCTAGCATCAGTAGCTTTCATTTTATTTAAGGTTAAAGTTAGCCGTAATCGTGCTTCTGGCAACGATATAGGACATGCCACCACCGGGCCGTGGTTAAAGTTTCATGGGCCGCGACTCATGTAGCATTATACCGAAACAACCGAAAGATAGGATTATTTTCGGTGGCCTTGATTATACACTGTACAGAAAACTGATTGCGCCGAAGCAACTTCGGCACATATTTTTTTTTTTTTACTTGTTTGCCTTGTGTACTTACTAATATCGGACCTATCTGTATTTTTTTTATCTTTCTTTTTTTGTATACTTCACTCTATGAGATAAATTTCCTATATCTTTTATTGCTTCATTTTTTCTCAGATAAATTTCCGCTATATGTATTTTGTGTCGTTTTTAACTTGTTCACTTAATTCTGTCACATATATTTCCTATACCTGTTGTTCGTGTCCTTGTTGTCTTGTAAACTTTATTCTACTAGATAAATTTCCCCTATCTGTTTTTGCGTCCCTTTTTCTTGTGTATTTAAGTCTATCAGACAAACTACCTATATCTTTTTTTGTGACTACTTTCCTCTTGTAAACTTAATTCTATGCTTTATTAATTCTTTTCAATAAGAAAATTTGTTTCTGTTTATCACTAATATATCTGTGTGGTATTTTGTTTATTAATATTATTCTGGGGTCAAGTACAATATTACTGTTTCGACTCTTCTATTTACAATGAATGTATGTACATTGGAAATGAGAGTCTGTCCGCGTATCTATATTTCACGGAAAGTATAATGAGAGACATATAATGAACCTCACTTTTATTGTCATATCTATATCAAAAAGATGAATAGATATACTCATTATAAACTGTTATGATAAATTGAAATGTTAGATCCATATTAATAAAATACATTCGTCCATCGATGACAAACCAATTATTCATTTATCATTTATTTTCGTACAATTAATATATACTGAAGAAACACGTAGTATAGAAATTAAAAGAAATTATAGTCATTTAGGAATGAGAGAGAGAGAGAGAGAGAGAGAGAGAGAGAGAGAGAGAGAGAGAGAGAGAGAGAGAGAGAGAGAGAGAGGGAGAGAGATTCCATTTTTCCTATTGAGTACGTTTTAGACAAAAATGCTAGTTTTAAATCAAATAGCAAATATCCTATTAGTATGATAATAAATTCGCCAGGCAATAAACTGAAAATATATGTATCCCACGAGAGTTAAAATATTTAATAGTAAAAAGTGTCTGTGGAAGGAATCACTGAGAAGCAATGTTTATCCAGTGGCAGCCATCACAAGTTAATGACGACTTTTTTTATAGTGACAAAACAACGTTGAGTCACTTTGTTTACCCTTCAAGGTCTTTGCCCAGAGATTACTGACCTAGCATCCGAGATTATGTAGGCATATATTTTTTTTTTTTTTTTTTTTTTGTCTACGTGAAAATGATTCTTTTTCCTCTTTTTCTTCGTTTTATGATTGATTTTTTTAACTATTTCGTGTATTTTATTTATTTTGTATAATAATGGAACCACCAAATTTGTTTCTTGTGTTTTTTTTTTCACTTTGTATAATATTGGCACCATCAAATTTGTTTCTTGTGATTTTTTTATATTTTGTATAATAACGACACAAGTAAATTTGTTTCTTCTGATTTTTTGTTTAGTTTTGTAATAATGGCACCATCAGATTCGTTTCTTGTGATTATTTTTTTCATTTTGTATAATAATGGCACAACCAAATTTGTTTCGTGTGATTTTTTTTTGTTCCTTTTGTATAATAACGGCACAACCAAATTTGTTTCGTCTGATTTTTTGTTTAGTTTTGTAACAATGGCACCTCAAATTCGTTTCTTGTGATTTTTTTTTTTTTTGTGTATAATAATGGCACAACCAGATTTGTTTCGTGGGATCTTTTCCCCATCATATAACAATAGCACTACTATCTTTAAGCACGTCCCAAAAGTGACGAACAGATCTGAGGTTTTACTTAAATCCCTCGAATCCTATTTACGATTTCAAAAACGGTAAGCCTTAAAAAGCGCCAGTCTAGGTTTTAGGAACGCTTGGCATTACTGCAAAACGATCAGGCCATACTCGAGGGAGGAAAATCCTAAAAAAAAAAAAAAAAAAAAAAAAAAAAAAAAAAAAAAAAAAAACGACACAGAGAGAAAGCGGAGGAGGACAAAGCAGAAGTGGAGCTAGGGGAATTAAAGGCAGGATCTAGGGGGATCGAAAGTAAGGCCTAGCGTTAGGATCAATCACGGATCCATGACACGACGGGAAGAGTCCTGCAACGTTTAAAGTTTCAGGGTGTCTGTGTTTTTAGATTTCTTTTTTTTCTTCTTCTTCTTTTTGTAGGTCAGTGTTGTAGGCTGTTTAGAAGGTGAATAAATTTACATATTAACATTGCTTATGTCAAGGAAGAAATTCTTGAGTATTAGTGGATTATAAGGCAGTTTTTAGATTTCTGTTTTTAGGTTTCTGTTTTCAAGTTGTGTTGTTGGCTGTTTAGAAAGTGAGTAAATTTGCTTATTGGAAGAGATGAATTACAGTATAAGGTCGTTTTTAGATTTCTGTTTCTTAGTTCAGTGTTGTTGGCTGTTTACAAAGTAGTTGATATTCGCCATTGTTCATGTCCTGGATTGGATACTGGAATATTAATGAATTATGAGGCTGTTTTCTGTTCAGTGTTGTTGGCTGTTCAGGAGGTATTTGCTAATTGGTACTGTTCATGTCAAGGAAGAAATGCTCGAGTCCCCGTAAGGAGCTAGTGCCGTCAGTGCACCTCATGCGGTGCACTGTAGGCATTACTTGAGGGTCTTTGCAGCGTGCCTTCGGCCCTTAGCTGCAACCCCTTACGTTCCTTTTACTGCACCTCCTTTCATATTCTCTTTCTTCCAACTTACTTTCCACCCTCTCCTAACAATTGATTCATAGTGCAGCTGCGAGATTTTCCTCCTCTCACACCTTTCAAACCTTTTTCTGTCTATTTCCGTTTCAGCGCTGAATGACCTCATAGGTCCCAGTGCTTGGCCTTTGGCCTATTTGATGTTGATCCTTGTTTATTTCATGGAAGAGATAATCGAGTATTAACGGATATAAAGCTGTTTTCAGAATTCTCTTTTACAATTCGACGTTGGCTGTTTAGAAGGTAAATGACATTTATCATTGCTTGTGTTCTGGAAGAGATATTCAAGTGTAAAAGGGTCATAAGTTAGTTTATATTTTTGTTTTTCAATTCGGCTTTGGCTTTTTAGAAGGTAATTGAAATTTATTATTGTTTATGTCCCGGAAGACTGTGTCGAGTGTGGATGGATTATAAGGCAATTTTCTCTCTAGAAATGGGAAATATTACATCCCACGTTGCCATGGCTGGTAGGATGGGTAAAGGAAATGGCTTGTAACCAATAAAGTTCAAAAATGAAGTCTTAATACAGAAAATGGTAAATAAAGGATAGGATAGATTTATAATATGAACGAAGTACTTCGTGAGACGATGGTATATTGTGGAAACTGTATTCTGAATTCTCGTGGTTTGAAACTGGACAGGAAAAAAAATGAAGAACAGAGAGAATCGCAATAAACATAAAGTATCTTTGCTTTCCTTTTATCAATGTCGAAGTTAGGTTATGCAATGTCTTGCAATATTACAAAATAGTAATTTTCTAAGTATTTTAACAATTAAATTTATAAAGCTAGTGTACCTCACGATATTCCGGGTAAAATATCTTGAGACTATCTCTCGTAATATATATATATATATATATATATATATATATATATATATATATATATATATATATATATATATATACATATATATATATATATATATATATATATATATACACTGCCACACCTACGTATGTTTTGTATATATACCTTTGTATCTACCAGCTGTCCATATTTTACCAGTGAACAGGGTCACGGAAGGAAGGGCTCGAAATATATGGTTGAAACGTTCTACAGCGTTTTATGGTCCCTTTTATCTTCACATTATACAGTTATATTACAGTAAAAGACATTCATTTTTGCCCATATATATATATATATATATATATATATATATATATATATATATATATATATATATATATATATATATATATATATATATATATATATATATATCTTATATATATATATAATATATATATATATTATATATATATATATATTTATATATATATATATATATATATATATATATATATATATTCTTTCACGATTCTTGTAGTTGTTATGCTTTGGATTCAACAGGAAAACATCCGACCGGTGAAATTACCAACGGAAAAGCTTCGCAAAATCATAAATGTCAGGATAAGCGTTCCTCAGCACCTGTACCTTGACTAATGATATCGGGCAAAGCGCTTTCTTTTTGAGTGTGCATTTTCAAATAATATTATATTCTTGTTATCCCATTCGGAATTGCTATGGTATGGAAAGTCTGGAATATATGATATCACGGATTATTGAAATATTCGTAATTAAACAGCAAAGCATATCAAGTAATAATAATAATAACAATAATAATAATAATAATAATAATAATAATAAATAATAATAATAATAATAATAATAATAATAATAATAATAATAATAATAATATATGAAAGGTCATTTTTATCCCTGTCCCTGACTGTCTCACCCTCTCACTATCTCGCTCTCTTCCACAGATATCTTAGCAAACACGCATACAAACACACACTCTTAATATTCCAACCGTAAAGTAGATATTAGTTACGCGCGCTGCCGCACACACACACACATATATAAGTGTGTACATGTGTGTGTGTATGTGTATATATATGCATATGGAGAGAGAGAGAGGGAGAGAGAGAGAGAGAGCGAGAGACAGAGAGACAGACAGACAGAGACAAAGAAAGAAAGCCCTTTTAGTTAGCTGAGAGTTCATGTACATGTGAGAGAGAGAGAGAGAGAGAGAGAGAGAGAGAGAGAGAGAGAGAGAGAGAGAGAGAGAGAGAGAGAGAGAGAGAGAGAGAGATCCTTCCCATACGCACAAACCCAAAAGAAAAATATAGCGGTCCTAATTTGTCACGAGTGAATTTTCGTTTTTCATGCTGTCTTTAATCGTGTTTGCGCATCTTCTCATCTCTCTCTCTCTCTCTCTCTCTCTCTCTCTCTCTCTCTCTCACTCTCTCTCTCTCTCTCTCTCTCTCTCTCATTACCGGTAATAATGAATCTTTACTACTTTATAAAAATTCGTAAAGTTTAGCGAGATATATTACAATATATATATATATATATATATAATATATATATATATATATATATATATATATATCTATATATATATACTCGTATATATATATATATATATATATATATATATATATACTCGTATATATATATATATATATATATATATATATATATATATATATATATATATATATATATATATATATGCACTAAACTTTACGAATTTGATAAAGAAGTAAAGATTCATTATTACCAAATAATGAAAGAGAGAGAGAGAGAGAGAGAGAGAGAGAGAGAGACACACACACACACACACACACACACACACACGCACACATATATATATATATATATATATATATATATATATATATATTATATATATATATATATATATATATATATATATATATATATATATACATATATATATATATATATATATATATATATATATATATATATATATATATATATATATATATATATGAGCATTGTTGCAACATTACTCTGCGTTTATTTCCTCCTCCCTCTCAAAACATCTACTGGCTAATTACATATCCTAAATAAATATGATAAAGAATACTAATGACACTGTAAGTCACATCAGTGTGGAAAGAGACCAGTCAGTACTTACAAATTGAGTAGGCCTTTAATTCAATAGATAATAATATATATAGATTCACTACTTTTGATTAATAGTGTCACCTAAATTCTCCTCTATATGAAGTTGGACGCAAAAATACGGAAAGATATGTGTTTAAAATAAGGAACATTTTCACTATTCAAATCTACCAGCAAAATGAATAGTTCTAAATAAAGACTGAGAAGGAAAACATTTGTAAAGACTTCCCTAACAATGCACCAGTATCCTTTAACTTGTGGGAATAAGACGGGAAGCTGCATATGGGATTGATATGCAAATGGTAAAAAGAGGGGAACAGAGAAGGAAAGAATTGCTTGTGTTTTCATATTCCTTAACCTACGGAAGTGAGTGTATGGTTTCTTTGAAAGTAAAACAGCGAAGTGCATAACCTTTCACCTTCGCCCCAAGATATTCTTAAGTATACTGCACACAATGAAAAGACATTTCATTATATGCTCTTTCATTATTCATGATACGAAACAGGAGATGTGAAAAAAAATGTTCTATTTTTTTAGTTCCTATAAATTTTTTTTCTATTTTATTGAATGTTTGAGCATACTGGTTGACTCTAGTCATCCTAAGAGACTCTATTCTGCTTGGATATTAATACCCTTTATTTTCCACTAATTGTTTTATCCCTATATGGGCTTCTTTATACACCATTGAAATATGCACTCATACACACACACATACAATATATATATATATATATATATATATATATATATATATATATATATATATATATATATATATATATATATATATATACATATATATATATATATCCCATCAGAATTAGTCGTACACTCCTGGTTACCAGGTCTTTATTTCTCTCATAGCTAAGAAAAATAAATTGTATCAGAATCTGCAGCCAATATTCGGGTAATTTGTCAGAGATTACGTTGGGCAAAACAAGTAACCAGAGGAGATTGAAGTGATAGGCAATTTCTTCGGGAATAATGACATTCTCTCTCTCTCTCTCTCTCTCTCTAACACTCACGTGAAATTTCACAGTATCCTCTACGAATTTATGCGTATGTGCAAAAAATTACTTAACACGTTCATGTAATTATTGTTTTTTGTGAATTAGGCGAAACTCCAATTTCCAACTTGTTTCATCATTAATTGGCTCTTATCCCGTACAGTTTTTATTGATGTTTACAGTAACTAAAAGACCAACATGATATTCAAGTTGAAATTTAGATCTCATTAACGTTAAAAAATAAATTGCTTCAATAAATTTTGTTTTACTTTCAACTAATATTAGAAAAAAATTCAGAGTATTATAATTTTCACAAATTAACTCAACAGTTTTTCATAAACGGTAGATCTCATTAACGAAAAAAATATATTCTTTCAATAAATTTTGTGGTACTTTTAACTAATGTTAAAAAAATTCAGAGTATTACCTGTATCATTCTCATAGATTAAATCAACAATTTTTCATAAACGGTAGATCACGTTAACGTTAAAAATAAATTCCCTGAATAAATTATAATGGTACTTTTAACTAATATTAAAAAAATTCCGAGCATTATAATTTTCTTAGAATAAATCAACATTTTTTTCACAAACGGAAAAACTAAAA
>JANJGK010000007.1:60866695-60874195 GCA_039081455.1 Macrobrachium rosenbergii
AAACGGTAGATCACGTTAACGTTAAAAAATAAATTCCCTGAATAAATTATAATGGTACTTTTAACTAATATTAAAAAAATTCCGAGCATTATAATTTTCTTAGAATAAATCAACATTTTTTTTCACAAACGGAAAAACTAAAAATATCCCCAATTAAATGTGAAAAGTTTTATTAAAAATGAAGGATGGACGCCTCAAGGTTTTCTCGGAATCCTTATCAATGATTCCTGATATATTTTTTTCTCCAGATCTCGCGAGAAATTCCTTATCACTCGCAGGAATTTTCTGTGCAGTAACAGATATCTTCTTCCTATTTCTTTTTTTTTTTATTCTGGCAAACAAAGATGGGACAACTTTCTTCTTTACTCTCTCGAGCTTCTTTCTTTTTTCTTTCTTCTCCTCTTAATGTCTTGATTTCTTTCTTTCTTCCTTCTTTATGTTTTCGTTCTTTCTTTCTTCCCTTCTTGCTTACTTTCCCTCTTCCCTTCTTTTTTTCTTTCTTAACTTCTTTCTTTCTTCTTCTCTTTCTTTCTTTCTTTCCTATTCTTCAGATATCTCACTGCTTTTGGCTGTTATTAATTTTTTTTCTACCATTTGAATTTTTCATTAACCTTGTGACTGAACAATTCCATATACTCGTACATTCTTGCGCATATGTAATTTACATATGATTTTTTCAAATAACATCAGCTTGTAGCTGATACTTTATACTCTGTATACACACACATATATGTATGTATATATATATATATATATATTATATATATATATATATATATATATATATATATATATATATATATATATATATATATATATATATATATATATATATATATATATATATATATATATATATATATATATATATATATATAATATATATATATATATGTATATATAATATGTGTGTGTATATATATATATATATATATATATATATATATATATATATATATATATATATATATATATATATATATACGAGTATATATATATATATAATCATGACGCTACAAATGTTGTTTAATATCAAATTCACGCTACTTCGGAATATCCCGATGCATGGGGGATTATCACTGAGGGGTAATTTATAATTGATAAATGGCTCGGTACTGCCTGGTCGAGGGATCGAGACCCTGCAGTACCGATCTGTTTATCACTTATAAATTCCGCTTCGGTGATAATTTCCCATCGGGGATATTCCCGAAGTAGCGTGAATTTGAATCCCTCGACCCGGCAGTACCGATCCATTTATCACTTATAAATTCCCCTTTGGTGATAATTCCCATCGGGGAAATTCCCGAAGAAGCGTGAATTTGTTATTAAACAACATTTGTAGCTTCATGATTGTATATAAATCACGGTGTGATAAAAATGTCATATATGTATATGTATATATATATATATATATATATATATATATATATATATATATATATATATATACATATTATATATATATATATATATATTTATATATATATATATATATATATATATATATATATATATATATATATATATATATATATATATATATACATTATATATATATATATATATATATATACATATATATATATATATATATATATATATTATATATATATATATATATATATATATATATATATATATATATATATATATATTCCTAACCATGTCCTCTCTCTCTCTCTCTCTCTCTTCCCTTCATCGAATAGTCCTCATTACCGTGTTATATTCGACGTGTTAATTACATTAAAGTTTTGGAAAATAATATGTACGGCATAGATTGACTCTTGTTTTGGAGAGTTAGTCAGTTTTATTTTTCACAAGAGACTTGTTTTGATCCGATCCGGATAATCCTCGGCGTTTGATTGAATTCTAGAGCTTCGTTCTGTTCTCACTACTGTTTTATTGGAAATGTAAGACTACTCTGCTTATTGTTCTCTGAACGGAAAATGAAAAAAAAGTAAAAAATGCGACGAAGTTTCTTCGGCGCAATCGAGTTTTCTGTACAGTCTATAATGCTGTATGAGCCGCGGCCCATAAAACTCTCAGCCGGCCGTGGTGGCCTGTGTTGTTGCGTTGCCAGAAGCACGATCATGGCTAACTTTAGCCTTAAATAAAGTAAAAACTACCGAGGTTAGAGGGCTGCAATTTGGTATGTTTGATGATTGGGGGGGTTAATGATCGACATACCAATTTACAGCCCTCTAGCCTCAGTAGTTTTTAAGATCTGAGGGCGGATAAAAAAAAGTGAGGACAGGCAGACAGAACCACCTCAATAGTTTTCTTTTATAGAAATCTAAAAAAACTATTTGTTGCTCAGTGGTCTGGTTAAACTAAGATATACTTAACTTTATATATATATACATATATGTAGATATATATGTATGTTTTTTTTTTTTTTTAGGAAGTCAGTCAACAACATGGACGATTCACTATTGTTTAAAATCCGCTAACGCTGTAGTGTAATTAATGTAATACATTGCTGCCATAAAACATTATATTTTTTAATATTTTATTTATATTTCAGTCTGTTTATCTAACTATTTATTAATCTATCTTTTTTCTAATAACCGACTTCTTTCTGTATTTCCTATTGTTTCCTGGAACTTCCGCCAAATGAACAACATATTCTTTGGATGCTTGAATTTTAAGTCAATGGCCCCTGTAGGCTTGTTCCAAATGATAGGATCCATCTTCTCAATAATAATAATAATAATAATAATAATAATAATAATAATAATAATAATAATAATAATAATAACAAAAAAGGTTACAAAATCACTTCTAGGGACCAGAATTATGGGAGTAGTCATTCTGTAGCTAGGACCATTACTATTTAATCTACATCGACTATACATCATCTCATTCTTAACTAAACAACTTCGCAGGGTCAGGAAAGAATTTCCATTATTCTTGAACTTTTTCTTTTTTGGAATTACATAGTAATTCTTTACAACAGCGAGTCCTGGGCCAGTACAGACTACTATCTTGACTATGAACACGTTCCGAAATGCTGCTCTTGAGGAATTTAAATGTGAAATCAGTAAAACTTAGTTTTCACAAGTGAAAGTACCTACAAATAGCAAATGGATCTTTGCTAGATAGTGACTCCCAGGGGTTTTAATCCGGTATGTATCTACTTATGCGGCGTGTTTAGTACAAGCCCGTTGGGTATGACCGTAAAAATATAAACAAATGAACAAGAAATATTAGTCCTAGATAAAGGCCCCCGAACTTTGTTGGGGGCCACCTTCTAGGAAAGATCCTAGGAAAGGCACCCTCTGTTTGTTCATATGTTACCAAAAAGTTATGCAAAATACCTGTTTGTGCTGAGCTGGCCCTGACTAGAAGCAATAACTAAATGTCTGTGAACTATTATGTTCGCATTTATTTCAGTGAAGGATATTCAGCTCTGTAAAAAAAAAAAAAAAAGCGTACGAATTTGAAAGTATTAATTTAGACTAATTATGTAATCTATTAGAATTTGGATAACATCATAAATACCGAATCATATCTTGTTGAGTCTCATGTATATTAGAAAAATATCTTACTCATCAGCCATATATTTGTAACATTTTATGAAAAAGTAATTTTTCTTATAGTATTAGATTAACTGCATTATTAATCAGTAGAAACGAAAGATACAAAATTGACAAATTATAACGCATGGCAAATAAATTATCCACTCGCAAAAATAACTGTCCATCCATGATTAAATGAAATATGAAACAACAATGATACCCGACTGTCGTACTCAATTTAATTACCACAACAGCGAAGAAAGATAAGTCTGCCTCCAGGCTGGAGACCTCATAATGTTAATTACTCTCCACCATGATGACGTAATGCTTCTGGGACCAGACTATTGTATCTGATGTTTGATGGCTTCCGCTGTTCTTGTCGTTTGGTGTGGAATAGATTGTCTCCTCCCTGACAGAATACTTCACATTGGCAATCATCTAATTGAGTCTTTCAGGGATAGTTGATATAGTAACTCTGGGATGTTAAATGTGATTTAGTGTTATTATTATTTATTTGTTTATTTATTTATTTATTTATTTATTTATTTTGGTCTATCACAGTCATCCTATTCGACTGGGTGGTTTTTATAGTGTGGTGTTCCTGGTTGTACCCTGCGTCCTTAGGAGTCCATCACTTTTCTCACTATGCGCGCCGTTTCTAGTAGCACACTTTTCTTCATGGGTCGTGGATTTACTTCGGCATCTAGTTTTTCCAGATTCCTTTTCAGGAATCTTGGGATCGTAGCTAGCGTTCCTATGATCATGGGTACAATTTCCACTGGCATATTCAATATCCTTCTTATTTCGATTTTCAGGTCTTGATAAATATTATTATTATTATTATTATTATTATTATTATTATTATTATTATTATTATTATTATTATTATTATTATTATTATTATTCAGAAGATGAAACCTATTCATATGGAACAAGCTCACAGGGGCCACTGAATTGAAATTCAAGCTTCCAAAGAATATGCTGTTCATTAGGAAGAAGTAAAAGAAGGTAAAGGGAAATGCAAAGAGAAGAGATCCCACTTATTAAAAAAGATAAAAAAATCAATAAATTAACAAATAGATAAAAAATGTGATAAACTGCATTAAAATGTATTGAAATGTATCACAATACCTGTAAAGTATCATGTGGATAAGATCTGAAGTCACTATTACATTTGTTCAAAGTTTATCTTCAGGAATTTAAGTGAAAGGGAAATTTAAATCTAATCATCGAACAAATCCTTCCGTTCCTCATTCCCCGGAAATAATCTGAATATTTCGTTTAATATTTGGGTTTCGGACACGAAATATCCTGCAGTTTCTAAAGGAAAGTTCGAATGGCAGTTTGCTAATTATTGTTTAGGGTGAAACATGAAACACTGTGGATAATACTTATTTATAAATTTTAAACGGTTTAGTAAAAAACTGATAAGCACTGAAAACATGAGAAATATTTGCATTGATCATTACAAATTTTTCTCGTGTTTCTAATACTCACGTAATAAAACTACAAATACTCGTATTATTATTATTATTATTATTATTATTATTATTATTATTATTATTATTATTATTATTATTATTATTATTATTATTATTATTATTATTCACTCAAAATAAACCCACTCTTCTTCTGCTACTTTTAATCCCATTGTTCAAATTATACGTTAGTAGTTAGCCAAAACCTTTCTCTCTCTCTCTCTCTCTCTCTTCTCTCTCCTCCTCTCTCTCTCTCTCTCTCTCTCTCTCTCTTCTCTCTCTCTCTCTCTCTCTTTATGTTGCTAATAATCTCTAACTCAACAGCTTCTACCTTTTTTTTTAATCTTTTGAATTCTATATCTAGATTTCACTTCCATAAAGGAGTGTCGACTCAGCGAGACATCGCCACCTTGGCTTCCATAGACAAATCCAGACTCCTCTGCTTCTTTTCCATAGGGCCTGCCACTGCCTTAACTTCTCTGTGACTTATCTCTTCCATTCTTAACATCATCCTTTAGGCTTACTCTCAAAGCCTCAACATCTTATATTTTTTCCCTTCATTTACATTAGAATGCTTTGCTCCTGCCTGGTTCATAAACCTTACCGTTTATCGTAATTTGTTCTCAACTTTCTCCTCGTTCAAGCATATTGAAATGTGTTTTACTAAGAGTTCCTTCAGTTTCTCTGTACTATCCCCAGCCAGCTCTTTATCATCTGCAAACGTCGACCTTTCCACAATCCTTTTCTGGCTCATTTTCTTATCCCACAACTTTGTACCTACAGTTACTTTTCCTTTATCTGACTTCTCACGTCACTCCATCAGTGGAGACAAAAAAAACCTTAGCTCAGACCCACATTTACACCATACCATTAATTATCTAACCTCCATGCTCTCCTTTCTTATCATAAAGACTGAATCAATCTCATTAGCTTAGCTTCTATATTACCTCTTCAATATCTTCCACTCTGCCAGTTCCCCAATTCTGGATAGGGATTTTCAAGGGCCCTTTATGTCATGCGCAGTCTTGTGCCTTAATGTTAAAACTCCTCACATGACATTTTCTGAATTAGACTTTTATCCATATACCCTCTTCCTTGTCTATCGCCACAATGTTCTTCCTCTGTCAGTCCTCCTGTCATCTGGTAACCTTTCTCCATTAAGCAATGTGCAGTAGCTATATTGATAATCAAGATAAAGTTATTATCATGAAAATATACATTATCATTTGTATGATTCTTCAATGTGAAATCTAAGTGGAAAGTGGAAAATAGAACTGTAAAGGGTATATGGATAAAAGTCTTATTCTGAAAATGTTATGTTGAGGAGTTTTAACATTAAGGCACGAGACTGCATATGACATAGAGGGCCCTTGAAAAGTCCCTATTCAGAACAGAGAAACTGGCAGCGTGGAGGATACTGAAGAGGTGATATAGAAGCTAAGCTACTGAGACTGATTTAAGTCTTTATGATGAGAAAGGAGAGGCTGGAGGTTAGATAACTACTGGTATGGTGCAAATGTGGGTCTGAGCTAAGGTTGTTTGTCTCCATTGATGGAGTGATGTGAGAAGCCAGGTGAAGAAAAGGGAATGTAGGTTACAAAGTTGTAGGATAAGAAAATGAGTCAGGAATGGATCGTGGAAAGGTCGACGCTTGCAGGTGAGAAAGAGCTGACTGGGGCTAGTACAGAGAGACTGAAGGGACTAGTAAAAGACATTTCTAAATGTTTGAATGATATAATAAGCTCTGTGTTACAAAGACGAAAGAAATTGTGAAGTACTGTAAACATTCCGATGACGAAGCCCTGACTAGGGCTAAACAATGTTTTGTTGATGAAGTCCTTTTTGGTCAGAGACCTTTGGTTTTTGACAACGGTGACACCTGTCATCAGATTGACTTTACCCATCAGGCGATGCACCTTCCCTGATATAACTCATTAGGCATCCATTCCACAACTGAATCGAATATAGTTTGATATAAACTAATGACGGATTCTACGGTATCCAAAAAAGCTAAGTGATAATATATAAATAAAAACAAAGCAGTTTATGGCTGGTAAAACGAATTCACATAAAACTTGAAACATTTTAATTGAGCAATCATTAAAGTGAATTGAAGGTCCAAATATCTTCCTGCTGTTCTCCTTTATTATTGGGTCTCACCATTCCTAATAAATGTCACATTTTTCGTTTTCGATATGTATTAAGTCTTACCATTAAAGGTATAAATAAAAAAAGTTACTAAGAATATCCAAATATTAGTAGCCAGAAATGCAAGCAAATTAAAACGTGAACCTCCATATATAAAAAATGTTCTTGGCCTTAAACAAGGAATTCTACACCAAAGACTGAACACGAAAGAAATAGTATCTATCTATCATACCTTAATGGTACATTTCCTGAACAACGCTGATATGATAAATTGCTGATATATTACCTGTCAATACCAAAAGCATAATTTACTTTCAATGAACTGCTCATAGGCTGGGCGTGATTTAGGAGGACCA
>JANJGK010000007.1:60879195-60897175 GCA_039081455.1 Macrobrachium rosenbergii
GAGGGAGAGAGAGAGGAGAGAGAGAGAGAGAGAGAGAGAGAGAGGAGGGGGGGGGGGCGTTTAAGGTGATCCAACAGAAATTAAGGTTGAAAAATTCTGTAGGTATTACCTTTAATGTTTTAACAGAAAGAAAATAACGTCTTTTATCGCGGATATTTACCTCAAGATAAAAAAGAAAAAAGAAATAGTATAGTGTGACGTTATATTCCGAAGGAAAGGAGGAATTCAATCAATTTTAATGGTTTTATGCCAAAATGAAATTATTCGCTACCTATCGAAGTATCTTAATTGAATTCCGTAGATGAAACGCTACCTGAATCGATCAAAGCGAGCTGGGGATACCAGTTGTTTACAAATAATGAGACTTAATGGGGTGATATGATTAAAAAGGTATTGAACTGAAGGGACACTGTAATGCAATTATAATTGCAAAGCAGAAGTCCTCTACTGGATACCCATTTTTCGGAAGACAAAGTTTCATATAGAATCAGGAAGTGATAGGGTAATATGGATCGCATAGAGACGTTGCTGAGAAGAAAACAAACATATTTCATACTTAGGATGTCTTTGGAAATTCAAGAAATAATGAAATCAGGCATTTTAAAATGTAAACATTTTTGGACTCTATCTGCATTGTGGAGCGAAGGTGTTTTCTGTGGTTGGCTGAAAACTACGCATGTACTATCTTGTAACTCAATATATGTTTAAAGTTCTCTTTATGTGGATAATTCTCACAAAATTTATATATCTTTAATAAGAATGATTCATGGAACATATAAGCGTTCAGGGGAGAGAAAGGGTATCGTGAAGTTATATCAATAATTAAGTTTTCAGCTAAATATAATTCTATAACTAAATAATAATAATAATAATAATAATAATAATAATAATAATAATAATAATATAATAATAATAATAATAATAATAATAGTAATAACTTTTTTTTAATAATTCAGTTCAGTTAATATTTCCTTAGGAAGAGAGTATAATATCGAACAGTTGTATTATATATACAGTCCGGATTCCTAGCGAAATCTATGTCATCATCTACTGCATATTCAGTGCTACATACACTTTCCTGATCTTATGAACATGGATGTGAATACTGATTTTATTAATCTGTGGCTCTGCCCAGAATAGAAATGAATTCAATCGGGAAATATTGGTGGGTTTACAATACAGAATATCATTTTACTTTCTCTCTGCACAATATAATCTCCACAGAATGTAACATGATTATGAAAAGGTACTCTTTTTATTTTACAGTAAACACAAGCATAGAACGTCTGTACCTAATTCAGTGCTAGTCACGATAAGGTTTAGGTATATATATATATATATATATATATATAAATATATATATATATATATATATATATATATATATATATATATATATATATATATATATATATATATACACACACATATATATATATACACATATATATATATATATATATATATATATATATATATATATATATATATATATATATATATATATATATATTAATAAGAACAAAAATCAGGTATAGGCCTAGCTGTCCCTCATTAAACAGAATCTGTAAAGGGAACACAAATCCTGCGATGGAGAGGATAATTTCTCGTACCATTAACAGTTTTATTCATCTCATCTGTAAGCTTGTTTGCATTAGGTTTTATCCTAATATATATTACGCAAATTTCTGCCACATTTTCCCTGTCCCCTAGAAGTTGCCTAAAGAGAAAACAACCGAAGGATAATACCTTTAGTTTCATTTTAAACATACAGTATAGCGCTTTGTATTTAAACATGATGTGTGCTTAGGAATTTAATACACACACACACACACACACACGAACTCATGGGACATTCTAGGGATTCCCAAAAAAATCCCAACCCGTTGAAATTCATGCACCTTAGCACTGACCATTGTTGTAGGAGTGTTAGGTAAATGTCACGAACAAAGTCCCCCCTCGAAAATCTGGGCAATTTAATGATGTTTTTGACCCCTTCATCCTAAGTCAAGAGAAATTCCCAGATGACAGAGAACACGGCTATCTCTCCTACTGTATCTCGAAAATCGACATCTGAGTCTCTTTGCATAGGAAATTGTTTTGAGATCCTTCATGTAAGATATTTTTCTGAAGAACACCTCAACAGGGCTTTTGAACCAGATCTGCCTCCCCGTCCCATATGCTGAGGAAATCGATTCAGGTTTTCCGAAAGCGTTCGTGTTACAGTACCCTGAGCTTTCCTTCACATTAGCCATACCCCAAAACAACTCCCTGGTGCATTAGGCTACTATAAATTTGTTGGTCTTTATCTGCGCCCTGCTCAGAGGAACCACGTCGTCACCATCTTTAAGAAGACCTTGAGATTTGCTAGGACTACTGTCCTCTTGTCTGACAGTGGTCCTCTCAAAGCTAAGTGATTTTAAATGTGTTTTTATAAATGTACCGAGATTTAATAGAAAAGAAAAGGGTCTTGTTTTAGCTTTATTGTTATAGAACTTGATTACTCTTCATCTACTTCAAAATAAACTGTTTTCTTCAAGTGACACCAAAATTATGTTCCCCTTTACTAGAGATAATTAGCTAATAGTCATTAATATACAACATAAGAAAATCAAAAAAACGATACAATTTTTTCCTTTTTTTGTTTTCTGTAAAAGAAAACTATTGTGCCGGCTTTATCTGTCCGTCCGCACTTTTTTCTGTCCGCCCTCAGATCTTAAAAACTACTGAGGCTAGAAGGCTGCAAATCGTTATGTTGACCATCCACCCTCCAATCATCAAACATACCAAATTACAACCCTTTATCCTCAGTAGTTTTGATTTTATCTAAGGTTAAACTTAGCCATTATCGTGCCTCTGGCAACGATATAGGACAGGCCAGTACCGGGCCGTGGTTAAAGTTTTATGGGTCGCGGCTCATACAGCATTATACCGAAACCACCGAAAGATAGATCTATTTTCGGTGGCCTTGATTATACGCTGTAGCGGCTGTACAGAAAAATCGATTGCGCCGAAGAAACTTCGACGCATTTTTTACTTGTTTTTCATATGTCAATCATTCATTACGAAATACGAAAATAAATAGCTGGTCGAGGGAAATGTGACTTCTAAAGCCACAATTAGGGATCAGATTTTCAGGAGGCTTCAAAAGAAGATTTTCTGTCGTTTGTCCAGCTTTATATAATTTCTGTCATTAATTTACGAAACCAAATAGTGAGAATTCCATCTCTTAATGATCTGATATTTATTTCGTTGAATAGTGAGTGCTTGCATGCGCTCCAAAATGCACGATGCTTAATGGTAAATATGAAGAGTCACTCGACATTTGCGAAAATTCTTAAACTTATTCCGAACTTCACTTGAAGTCTGCGACCAAAACATGTTGACGTCAATTATCCTCTGCTAATAGCTTGGAACCAGTGCTTGAAAGAACTATTTTAAGCCAGTGAGATTAATATTTTCTCTTGACTCCAGATTATTGCCTAATCGTCTGACAGCCGTCCCTCTATTAAGATCATTAAGACACGAAGGCGGGAAATTTCTCAAATCACACCCCATTATCCTTTATATTTTATCATTCTTCTGCAATGTAAATATTTTAAGTTTATTTTTTGCTTATATAAGTAGACTTCTCTTTTAGTTGCTGTTTTTCTAATTGGTAACTTATAAGGCCTGAGCCCTCGAAGTGGAAGAATATTAGTTGTCCATAGGATTTCATAGAAGAGAGTACTGCAACTACTCCGGGATCACCGTAATCCATCTCTCCCTCGAAGTGGGGTATAGTGCCGGGAGTGCACCTCGTGTAGTGCACTGTAGGGCATTACTAAAGGGTATTTGAAGCATCCCTTCGACCCTAAGATGCATCCACTTTTTAACCTTTTACTTTACCGCCATTCCCATTTCCTTTCTGTCAATCTTGCTATCCATCACCTCTAAACGTTACTTCTTAGTACTGTTGTGGGGGTTTCTCCCAGTGCCATCTCTAGATCTTTGTATTCATTTCTCTTATTTTCTGGAAATCCTTTATCTTGTTGTCCAGCCCTTCTAATTCCCTTTCTCTTCGATGCCTTAAGGGTTGAATGGCTGAAAGTACCCAAGTGTTTTTTGCTCGGCAGCCTAAATTTCATAAATCAATTCAACCCGGTCCATCTCACGGCAATTCTGGCCACATCCTAATTAGGGAGGTTTGATGATGATGATGCTAATAGACAACTTTTATTAGGACTTAGTTCACTGAGTAGGTGGAACCTTAGTTGTCCTTAAAATGTTTGGTGGGGAAGTGATGCTGTTAATTCGGAAAATCCCCAGCTCCATACATCTTGTAGTCTTTGAGTTAAGTTTTGCTGGATGATGACAAAGGTGATGTTGGTGATACAACTTATCAGCAAGAACATAAGGATGCCGAATGTGATGATAGAGGACATCCAATACAGGACTGAGCATGAATTTTGATCTACAGCAGAAACCCTATGCTTACAACAATGCCGTCTCATTCCTAATCACCTGGCTTAACAAGGAAGTCAGCTAGCACAAGCAGTCTATGATTCTCTGAACCTTCTCAGGCACAGAGCCAGACTCTCTCAAAACAAATTTCTCTTTCATGTTTCATATTCGTGCTTGTGATTTTGTCACCATATGCACTCACGTTCACAACTTATTCTCCCGTTATGCTTAGTATTACCCTCACGTCCCAGATTTCTCTTAACCAAAGGAAGGGCCGAAGAGATTCGTACATTGTATTCTTGACGGCGACTTCCTGGAAAGCACCTCTTCCATCTTACTTTCGTGTCTTTTTTGCTGTCGAGCCAAGCATTTAGAATGTACTTAACTCCTTGAGTATGATAGACCTGAATAAAGGTCCGATATGAACTTTAGGGTTGCATTTGTAGGATCTTATGTTAGAACTTTATTTCATGATGAGGTGTTTGAATGAAATTTGTAAGGAATCATTTCTGTAACTTCAGCGGACCATGAGATCAATACTGCAGTCCTCGTCAAACTCACCACCCTTAGGCAGTTAGTGCCATCAGTGCACCTCACACGGTGCACTGTAGGCATTGCTTAAGATCCTTTGAAGTATCTTTTTGTCCCCCAGCTGTAACCCTTTCATTCCTTCTTACCGAACCTCAGTTCATATTATCTTTCTTCCATCTTATTTTCCACATTTTTAATACCAATTTTTTTCATAGTGCAGTTGCGAGGTTTCCCTCCTGTTACAAGTTTGAAACCTCCATTACTCTCAATTCCCCTTTCCGCGTTGAATGACCTTATAGGTCCCAGCGTTTTGCCTTTGGCCTAAGTTTTATATTCCAGTTCTAACAACATCACATTGCGTGAACTACTTTTTAATAGTTGGAAAAATCTGAGAAAAAATCGTATCATGCTGCAGATTAATGAGGGTTGTGCCACTAGTTCATTACAGACTACCAAATCTTGTTGAATTGGTGGAGACTTGACTTAGGGAACAAACTTACCTGCGTGCGAGTTACCTGAGTATTGATTGAATAGGATCCCCCCTCTGTCTTTCAGTCTGTTTGTTTCTCTCTCTTTCTCTCTCTCTCACACTCTCTCTCTCTCTTAGTTTGCCTGTTTGTTCCTCTCTCCCCTATCCATCACCCTCTCTCTCTCTCTCTCTCTCTCTCAGTCTGTCTGTTTGTTCCTCTCTCTCTTCTCCATCGAGCCCCCTCTCTCTCTCTCTCTCTCTCTCTCTCTCTCTCTCTCTCTCTCTCTCTCTCTCTCTCTCTCAGTCTGTCTGTTTGTTCCTCTCTCTCCACTCCATCGACGGCCCCCCCCCTCTCTCTCTCTCTCTCTCTCTCCCTGTCTCTCTCTCTCTCTCTCTCTCTCTCTCTCTGTTTGTTCCTCTCTCTCCTCCCCACTAGGCACCCCCCCTCTCTCTCTCTCTCTCTCTCTCTCTCTCAGTCTGTCTGTTTGTTCCTCTCTCTCCACTCCATCGACGGCCCCCCCCCTCTCTCTCTCTCTCTCTCTCCCTCTCTCTCTCTCTCTCTCTCTCTCTCTCTCTCTCTCTCTCTCTCTCTCTCTCTCTCTGTTTGTTCCTCTCTCTCCTCCCCACTAGGCGCCCCCCCCTCTCTCTCTCTCTCTCTCTCTCTCTCTCTCTCTCTCTCTCTCTCTCTCTCTCTCTCTCTCTCTCTCTGATGCGGCCACCTCCCTTAAGATCTAGAGCAAAGTAAAGTGTTTTTTGATTTGTTGCTCCTCAATTTATATTCATGAGTTTTTGATCTTTAAATCTGCTTATAATTTCTTTTGCGAAACCTTATTCCATTTTTTTATATAAATTGCCAGAATTTTATGAAAGTAATTTTTGTTTAAATTGTGCATATCTTTTATACACCACCTCACTAAACGTAAATACCATGATTTATATTAACTTAAATAGATTTTCTATATTTCGAAATTTATGACCTTTAGGGGGGGGGGAGAAAAGACATCAACCTCACAGTCCTTTACTACAAGAAGATCTCTTCACAAAGGAACCTGGAGGCCTAGTAAAAACTAATGATGGGAAATTAGACATTATTATTATTATTATTATTATTATTATTATTATTATTATTATTATTATTATTATTATTATTATTATTATTATTATTATTATTCTGGACGGTTGAGATGAATCTGGTTGAAACATGTCAGCAGAGGAACTGCAGAAAAAGTACCAAGAAAACGCAGAAAAAGTACCAAGAAAAAGCAGAAAAAGTACCAAGTGTATGCAGAAAAAGTACCAAAAACGCAGAAAAAGTACCAAAAACGCAGAAAAAGTACCAAGAAAACGCAGAAAAATACCAAGAAAAAGCAGAAAAAGTACCAAGAAAAAGCAGAAAAAGTACCAAAAACGCAGAAAAAGTACCAAAAACGCAGAAAAGGTACCAAAAACGCGGAAAAAAGTACCAAGAAAACGCAGAAAAATACTAAGAAAAAGCAGAAAAAGTACCAAGAAAAAGCAGAAAAAGTACCAAGAAAAAGCAGAAAAAGTACCAAGTGTATGCAGAAAAAAGTACCAAGTGTATGCAGAAAAAGTATCAAAAACGCAGAAAAAAGTACCAAGAAAACGCAGAAAAATACCAAGAAAAAGCAGAAAAAAGTACCAAAAACGCAGAAAAAGTACCAAGAAAAGCATAAAAAGTACCAAAAAACGCAGAAAAGGTACCAAAAACGCGGAAAAAGTACCAAGAAAACGCAGAAAAATACCAAGAAAAAGCAGAAAAAGTACCAAGAAAAAGCAGAAAAAGTACCAAGTGTATGCAGAAAAAGTACCAAGTGTATGCAGAAAAAGTACCAAAAACGCAGAAAAAGTACCAAGAAAACGCAGAAAAATACCAAGAAAAAGCAGGAAGAAGTACCAAGAAAAGCAGAAAAAGGTACCAAAAACGCAGAAAAAGTACCAAGAAAAAGCAGAAAAAAGTACCAAGAAAAGCAGAAAAAGTACCAAAAACGCAGAAAAAGTACCAAGAAAAAGCAGAAAAAGTACCAAGAAAAAGCAGAAAAAGTACCAAGTGTATGCAGAAAAAGTACCAAGTGTATGCAGAAAAAGTACCAAAAACGCAGAAAAAGTACCAAGAAAAAGCAGAAAAAGTGCCAAGTGTATGAAGAAAAGTACCAAAAACGCAGAAAAAGTACTAAAAAAAACGCAGAAAAATTACCGAGAAAACGCAGAAAAATACCAAGAAAATCCAGTGTCCATCTAGTGGTAAAACTCAAGACGCTCAAGATAAGACACCGTTGAACTATAAGGATTTGCAATACAGATTTCAGTAAACTGCTCTTTTAGAATAAAATTTTGCTGTCGGAATGCTCCTTAAATCCACCAAAATATGAACATTGGCCAATTATTGACTAATATTGATGTACAATAAAGGCGATTTGTAAGAAAAATTGAAAAAAAAAAACGCAATATAAAATCAACCCGCCAAAATGCAGCCATCGTTTTCAATAGAACACGCTTGAAAGAGGGTCTTTCTTCCTTCATATTATTATTATTATTATTATTAATATTATTATTATTATTATTATTATTATTATTATTATTATTATTATTATTATTATTATTATTATTATTATTATTATTATTATATTAAGGAGATAAACCCTATCCATTTGGAACAGGCCTACATGGGATACTGACTTGAAATCCAAGTATCCAAGGAATATGGTATTCATTTCAAAGAACTACAGAAGATACAAGGAAATACAGAAAGACGGGATCACTTAAAAAGAAAACAACGATAAATTAAAAAATAAATAAATAGATACAAATGCAAATAAATTATTAATATCATCATGTGTGAATCATGCAAAAAATTGTTCTTAGTTAACTGTTCATTGCTTATGGAATGTTTATTTTGAATTACAGACATATAGCTTTGCCGACCAAACTACTGGAAATAACCATCCTCTCTCATTCGGAAGTCAAAGCCAAAATGCCACTTTATTTACCTACCTGTTGTTTGAATCAAGCACACGTCCATAAGAAGTTCTCGCCAACGTCAGTGTCGGTGATATCGTAATAATTTTCCCCTGATATTTTTGACTACTATAACTGATGATTCATTGAGGGGTGTTGCATTCAGTTCACAAGTAGGATGGACAAAGCTGTATAGACACCCTTAAGGAAGAAAATGTTTCTTTTTTTCCGCCATTCAGAATTTGCTGTCACAATGTGTCACAATGTGCTTACCTGCCATTTGCTTCCAGAATACGTCGATGTTTTCAGTACTGTTCCACAGTTTGGTTTTCAGCAACTGACTCTCTTCTTAAATTTTGGTGCAAAACATGAGTTCAGTTCTTTTCCTAAAGATACTTCATTCTCAGACATTAAGCTGCAAATGTCATTTAATAACGAGTTCGCTCTACCTCTGAAATAATACCGAAGGGGAATTATAATTAAACAAGTAAAAAATAGCAGGGTGTCTTCTGCGCAATAGAGTTTTCTGTGCAGCCGCTACAGCGTATAATCAAGGCCACCGAAAATGGATCTATCTTTCGGTGGTCTCGGTATAATGCTGTATGACCGCGGCCCATGAAACTTTAACCACGGCCCGGTGGTGGCATAACCCATATTGTTGCCAGAAGCACGATTAAGGTTAACTTTAACGTTAAATAAAATAAAAACTACTGAGGCTAGAGGGCTGCAATTTGGTATGTTTGATGATTGGAGAGTGGGTGATCAACATATCAATTTACAGGCTTCTAGCCTCAGTAGTCTTTAAGATCTGAGGGCGGACAGAAAAAGGGCGGACGGACAGACAAAGCCGGCACAATAGTTTTCTTTCCAGAAAACTAAAAGTGATGGTCACCTGGTGGACTCAAACTAACGATAGTAAGTAACTCTAACTTCAGTGACGAGTTCTTTTACCACTGGACTTTGTTGTTATTTCCGAGGTTGGGCGAATTGGATATTAAATGCATTTGTAGATTGATGTTTGTGAATAAAAAATGTCACGGTGATGTGATACAAAATATTACTCTATATATTAATTACCCGAATCGTTGTGTAGGCATTGGACATAAGATATAATTATGTAATCTTCACGTCACAACTGTTTCGTTATTTTCTTGTTAAAATAGGACTGGGCCCAAACAGAAAAATTAAAGACTTATCTTTTCGCGAGTTGTAAATTAGTGAATAAAGTTCCTGATAAAAAAATAAATTGTGTATAATCCATCCAAGGAGAGGTTGTCAAAGTAATCACCATGACAAAAGCGATATACTCCAGTTAATTGCACGTCAAAATATAATGCTTCATATTCTAAGAAAAATTTTTAAAAATTAAACAAATTTCATTATTACTGTATACAAGCAGCCCTCTAACGCTTTTGATTAATATACTCATTTTAGGACAGTCTTGCCATACGATAAAAATAACAGTAACTGTAAGTTAACATGATTTAAAGTTAGGATGCGTGTCATGCAAATAACCTTTCTTCTTGGCTGACAGATAGAAGTTACAATAACCTCCTTCGTCGACACGGGTAATTTCATATGTCTTTAATTACCGTAAGTTTAATGATGCAGATCTGAAAAGGAAATTGAACTGGAACTATGGATGTGCATGGAATCATCAGTGTCTATCATACTGTTATGCTAATGTGGGTATATTACAATGTTTCCTTACAAAACATAGTGCGTTGCAATTGAAAATAAAAAAGAAATCTCACCAAAAGGGTGAAAAAAAGATATTTTACAAATATATGTTAGGAAAAGATCTATCACATAAGCATGTGTTATAAAAAAGATCACCATTAAGATTCGTAAAATAATAAGTTGTGGTCTCATATTACAAGTGGAGAATACCTTTTTAAAATTACTTTCTTCTTTTCATTCTTCCTGATAAAATCTTCACACTGATACTGCTGATAGCAATTTGCTTTTTCCTCCACAATCAAAATTGCCGTTCAAGGTTGAATCCAAATGCAGAGTCGAAATGATTACCAAAATTACCTACGTGAAGAAATAAAACTTGGGAAAAATTTACGTTCTGCAGGTAAGGGGTGCAGGTGGAGGGGCGGGGGTGGGGGGGATTAGGGGGGGGGGAGGTGTGGCATTTCCAAAGAACTTGGCCAAGCAGAAACATACAATAGTTCCTGAATGAAGCTTTCAAGCAACTTTTACCAATGCCACTCAAAATTTACTGCAGAGAGAGAGAGAGAGAGAGAGAGAGAGAGAGAGGGTTTCTTTATGTTAATTTCTCTCTGAATAAATGCAAAAGAATTACAATTCGTTTGCTTATTATTTTTCTCTTAAGGTTATTTCGATCAGTAAGGTTGAACGAGAGAGAGAGAGAGAGAGAGAGAGAGAGAGAGAGAGAGAGAGAGAGAGAGAGAGAGAGAGAGAGGGGTAGGCGGACTCCAGCGAGAGGAAAAATAGGCTTTTCGATTTCTTCATATTTCTTGGATACGATTATCATTACAAAGCCCTAAGACCCAATTGAGGAAACGCTGACGCCCGTGCCAGGATTCGAACCCGCACCAATAACTCACAATGAGGTTAACCTCAGCCACTTGATCACGCAGAATTATATAAAAGCCTATCCGCGTTATTAGGTAAAGATTTCTGTCGAATTCATGCAATAAATTTTTCTATCGAATTCGGATGTACTTTTGTAGAGTTATAGAGTTCTTCAGAAGCAATATAATATACAGTATATATATATATATATATATATATATATATATATATATATATATATATATATATATATATATATGTATATGTATATATATATATATATATATATATATATATATATATATATATATATATATATATATATATATATATATATGTAAAGACAAAATCCACTAAGGAAAGAGAAACGATGGAGTGCTGCAAGACTATAAGTCGAAAGGCCTTGCGGCACCCCATTGTTTCTCTTTCCTTCGTGGATTTTGTTTTTATTTATACATTCTTCACGTTCCATATTTTCGTGATTCAGTTATATATATATATATATATATATATATATATATATATATATATATATATATATATATATATATATATATATATATATATATATATATATATATATATATATGTATATATATATATATATATATATATATATATATTTATATATACATATATATATGTATATATATATATATATATATATATATATATATATATATATATATATATATATATATATATATATATATATATATATATATATATATATATATATATATAACCTGAACTGTGTTTTTATTTCTGTAGACGTTAAGTCTATCTCTACATTGAAACGAATATTTTTCGAACTTAATTTTTCAACATTCCGGTTGGACCGCTATGCATAAGTGAAATCCCTTTTGTCAAGAAAATCCAAATTGAAATTATTATCTATCTTACTCCCTGAGGTATTCGTCTCATTTAGTAATTAAATCTCTTGCATTCGTTTAAAATGTGAGACTTCATTACCATTATAACATTTCATTTTATCTCATATTCGTTTGTATCACCAAAAAAGAGAAATTTCATTTTACCAATATATTAATTCCTCGTTCGACTATAAAAACACATACTTTTAGAATTATGGTGAATCATTAGAGAAATACGTGAATAACATAATCCAAGATTATGTAACTGGCAAACACTAGCGTATCAAGAGAAATTTTCAGATTATATATATATATATATATATATATATATATATATATATATATATATATATATATATATATATATATATACATATACGTGTATGTATACACACACATATATACTGTGATATATATATATATATATATATATATATATATATATATATATATATATATATATATATATATGTGTGTGTGTGTGTGTGTGTGTGTGTGTATACGCGTGTGTATATACATACATATATACTGTGATATATATATATATATATATATATATATATTATATATATATATATATATATAATATATATATATATATATATATATATGTGTGTGTGTGTGTGTGTGTGTGTGTGTGTGTGTGTGTGTGTGTGTGTGTGTGTAATATGTGCATTATTATTATTATTATTATTATTATTATTATTATTATTATTATTATTATTCTTTTCAAAATTTTATTACTATTTCTATAGCAGGTATTTTTTTTATTTTTTCCCCCATTTTTATATTTCTCATTCATGTTATTATTATCTAAATCTTCAATATTATTATTTTGTCATTATTTTCATGAGGGGCACGTGCCCAGTTCGCCCCACCCTGGATCCGCTAGCGCCTGGCAACCTGAGAACAATTTGTAAAAGAAATGTAATTCTTTGATAAAAATATCAATAAGAAGTTTCATTAGATAATCACTGAGTTAATTATCATATCTATAGTTATTAATATATGATCACCTAATGTTTTCAGTATTATTATATAAAATATATAAAATTATATTTTATTCTGAGAGCATCCAATAAAAACTACCAGAAGGACGGAAACAGAGATTCAAAAATGATCTCAAATTTGTATATCACCAGTTTAATGAATCAAGCAACTGTTCGTATTATTCATATTCGTTATTGTTTAATGAATCAACTGTTCGGAATCAGCTCACCTTACCTCAGTCTATTTCTTATTAAATCCTTAGCACATCAGATTAATCCTGCCTCTTTTAATTATCGTATTATTTCCCTAGAGCTATATTTTTTCTCAATTTTTTTTCCTGGCTCACTTCTTTATCCTTGGACTATCGATCCAAGTAATCTCTCCAAGGCAAATATGTATCCTTTTAACTACAGATGAATTTTTAGAAGAATATCTCACGGCATAGATTAACATATGAGAAGTTACTATCTTCAATGTGTTCAAAAATATACTTTCATTTTATTATGTGTCTGTGAGATTCATCTTTACGTATACAATACAAACACTCCACTTTTTGTTTCTAACACACACACACACACACACACACACACACACACACACACATATATATATATATATATATATATATATATATATATATATATATATATATATATATATATATATATATATATATATATATATGACGATAATATTGATGAAAATGGCTAAAATCAATCAAAATACTTCAATAATGTTGTAACTTCTATTGACGCCAAAGTATAATGGCCTATAAAATCTCATATTTGGTATCGCAAGACCTCGAGAAAATCCCCAGATCTCATAAACCAACATTTTCTCCGAAAACTTTATATTTTTAGCCCCATCAGAAATTCGCTGTCGTTGACATATTACACAAACGGGTAATGGCTGATGAGTCTCCAGATTCACAAGGATTTTCCAATCTTGTTTACTCTCTCTGATTTCATCAGTATTTTTTTCCTATTTCATTATTATGTTTTGGTTTGTTTTTTGATTACTTCTTCCTTGTTACTTCGTCTTGTTATTGATTCTAAAACCGCATGCTCTTGAATTTCAAATAGATACCAAGTATTTTTTCTCTTCATCCCTTGCATAACTTATTCTGAATTAATGATGATTTCTTTTTAGACTAACTCAAGTCTACCGTTTAAAAAAGAATGCTATGAAGATTCAAACAGAACATTGCATTAGTACCTGATAACTATGATAACGCAAGAATGTTAAAACAAAGGAATATTGAATGATAACGCTAGAATGTTAAAACAAAGGAATATTGAATGATAACGCTAGAATGTTAAAACAAAGGAATATCGAATAAGCTATTGAAAATATACCTAAATTGTTCATTTTTCCCTCATAGCTATTACTTTTCATTTGTTTATATCTCCAATGATTTTGTAGTTTAGTAGAGCATTTTACGAATAAAAATAATACATTTAGTCATCACGGAATAAATCTGACTTGTATTGGAATGATTCACGTTATTGAACAGGCTACAAAAATATAAATGTTTATATATATATATATATATATATATATATATATATATATATATATATATATGTGTGTCAACATTTATATTTATATTATATTTATATATATATATATATATATATATATATATATATATATATATATATATATATATATATATATATATATATATATATATATATATATATATATATATATATATGTTATATATATATATATATATATATATATATATATATATATATATATATATATATATACACACAGTATATGTATTAACATTCATATTTTAGCCGCCTGTTCGATGACGTGAACCATTACAATACAAGTTAGTTTTATTGCATGATGACTAAATTTTTTTTTTTCGTAAAACGCTCTACTAAACTACAAGATCATTGGAGATATAAACAAATGAAAAGTAATAGCTGTGAGGGGAAAAAATGAAATCATGATTAAATTCAGAATGAGTTATGCAAGGGACGAACAGGAAAAATACTTGATATATATTTGAAATGCAAGAGCGTGGGGTTTTAGAATCAATAACAAGACGAAGTAACAAAAAAAGAAAGTAATTAAAAACAAACCAAAGCATAATAATAAAATAGAAAAAAACTTATGAAATCAGAGAGAGGTAAACAAGAATGGAAAATCCTTGTGAATCTGGAGACTCATCAGCCATTACCCGTTTGTGTAATATGTCAACGACAGCGAATTTCTGATGGAGCTAAAAATATAAAGATTGCGGAGAAAATGTTGGTTTATGAGCTCTGGGGATTTTCTCGATGTCTTATGATGCCAGATATGAGATTTTTAGAGGCCATTATACTTTGACGCCAATATTATCTGGAAGTTACAACATTAATGAAGTGTTTTCATTGATTTTCGCCATTCTCATCAACATTATCGTCCAATACAAAAGGCCTCTGAGAAATTCAGGCAATCATTTATTTCTTGTGCTTTCAATTCCACAAATTTCTACTCATCTGTAGTCTTCCACCTTAGAGCTCTGCACACACAGATATTTATATATTATCACTATGTTGTTTTTAGTTTCATTTGGGTAAATACTTTAATTTCATGTTTTAAATTTTTCTTTAAATATTGTATTCAGGTATTCAGAATTAGCTTGTTTTTTCCCTCCTCACCGTGGGTTCGGATGTTAAGCATGACATTTAACAATTGTTTTTCTTTACATGGTTTGTGGGTGTGTGTATGGCCCCCTCCCACTCACCTCGAGGGGCAGAGGAGTTTGTGGAAGCTCCTGTCGGAGAGTTAAGTCAGTCTGTTTCTGGATCTTCGCCAGAGGTGCTGAATTTGCCTGCCTTGGCTGCTGTTTGTAGTTATTATCCGCTTGTTGGTTGTGGCAACCCGATTATTCCTGGATGCACCTTGCCCTGGAGTTGCAAGGATTTAGCTGCCCTTTATCCTTCAGCGCCACTGCTCCGGTTCTTCATTGGTGGGGTGGGTAGAGCTCTCGGCTAGCACGCTGTTGGCCCAGCGTTCGACTCTCCGACCGGCCAATGAAGAATTAGAGGAATTTATTTCTGGCGACAGAAATTCATTTCTCGTGATAATGCGGTTCGGATTCCACAATGAGCTGTAGATCCCTTTGCTAGGTAACCAGTTGGTTCTTAGCCACGTAAAATTAAATCTAATCCTTCGGGCCAGCCCTAGGAGGGCTATTAATCAGCTCAGTGGTCTGGTTAAACTAAGATATACTTTTTTTGTACCACTGATCCAGTATCACTGTCGGTGGGACCTCTCTTGTCCACGGTCATATAATAATATCAGTTGATTAATAATGTGTGATCACGGCGTCTAGTCCACTGCTGACATATTACGTGGACCTATTGTTTGTCTGTTGTCCACATCTGCCCGAGTGGATCCTGTGATACCCCGCCACCGGGAGATCCCGAGTGGATCCTGTGATACCCCGCCACCGGGAGATTCTCCCCTGATATTTGGGAGGAATTGATTAACCGCGGAGGAGTTATTAGTGTATTGAATTTAGTGTATATCATGGTGGGGTATTCTATCTTTCGGTTTTCCTCCTCCTCTCTGGACACCCCCCACTCCCTTTTTTGGTATAAGTGTGTTGAGGTCTGTCTTTAATTGTGGAAGTGTTGTTTATAATGATGGGTGTGTGATTTTTCACTGATTTCGTGTATATTGAGGTTCAGGAGTAACTTCTGTTTGGAGATTTATGCATTAAATATTAATATTTTTCTCACTGTTTTCGTATCCCCCCATTATTAATTTTTGGCAAACGTTGTTATTCTTATTTAGTTATTCCTCTGATTGTGGATTGAGCTGGTATTTAAGAGAAATTATTTTTTAGTGACCGTCAAAGAAGGACGTCACAACATACATACATACACACACACACACACACACACACACACACACACACACACACACACATATATATATATATATATATATATATATATATATATATATATATATATATATATATATATATATATATATATATATTTATATATATATACATAAATGTATACATTTATATTTATATATATATATTATGTATATTATATATATATATATATATATATATATATATATATATATATATATATATATATATATATATATACATATATATTATATATATATATTATATATTATATTATATATATATATTATATATATATATATATATTATATATATATATATATATATATATATATATATATATACAGTGTATATATATTATATACATATATATATATATACACACAGAAAACCACGAGACAAAAGTCTTCCGATGAGTGAAGAATGGTGGAAGTGAAAGTACAGGAAATTTACAATAACAATGCTACAAAGCCCATTTATATTGCATAATGAAGTTGATGACAACGAAAAAAACAATCAAAATACCTCCACGTATTTTTATGTAACTTCCAAATTATATTGACGTCGAAGTATAATGTCCTCCAAAAATCTCATACTTGGTATCATAAGACCTCGAGAAAATCCCCAGAGCTCATAAACCGACATTTTCTCCGAAATCTTTATATTTTGAGCTCCATCAGAAGTTCGCTGTCGTTGATATAATACATGAAGGACAATGGCTGATGAATCTCAAGATTTACAAGGATTTTCTGTTCTTGTTTACTCTTGCTTGTTTTACCAGTATTATACCCTTCATTTTGTTGTTATTTTTATTCTTTAATCTAATTCTCCCCTGTTACTCTTCCGTATTATCTATTCTAAGACCTCCACTCTCTTACATGTCAAAGAAATAGCCAGATTTTGTTTTTCTCTGTGTCTCTTGCACAACTTATTCTGAATGTATAATGATTTTTTTATGCTAATTCATACCTACTTTTTAATTAAAAAAGAATGGTATTAGTTTTGCTTTGTATTATTAACTGATTTGTAGTTTAGTACATAATCTTAATGAAAAACTTTGATATTTCTCAACTCGACATTTAGTTATTAAAGGTTACAACTGGTTTATACTGGAAACGAATTACATTCTTGAACAAGCAGTAACATTTTATATTGCTCAAGCAACGAGAAGCAATATACTTATTATGACATCTCTCGCCGTATGTTATAATCCGAAAATTCATTTGTTGCTATGAGATAACCTGGTTGTTTTGAAGAGATTAT
>JANJGK010000007.1:60902275-60919775 GCA_039081455.1 Macrobrachium rosenbergii
TGACACTCAGTGTTAGAGACGCAGATTCTGCCCCAGCAGGAGAACAGGTATAATTTGAGGAGTCCTTGGGCTGGGCGCTCTTGAGGAGCAGGTGGCTTACCCCACCGGCCTCCGTCAGTACTTGGATTCGCCCTTCACTGCGTTCGTACTCAACCAAACTCTCCCCTTTGTACCAAAGGATGAAACCTTCAAGCAGTGAAAAATGAAAGAAGATCAAATTAAATAAATAAAATAAAACGTAAATTTCTCATTCATCCCCTACGACCTACAGTACAATAGAAATCAGGGTCATTAGTTTTACTCATTCAAATCTTTCTGGTAAGGATACTTTTTTTTAAAGAAATAATTTTGCTTACAGTTTTCAGGAAATATCATGTTAATATATAGCTAAATGTTTTAATATTAGGCAAAGTAAAATGTTCAAAACTTCGATTACCGTATGCAAAGCACAAAATTAATGTCATAGACAAAGCAATGATATTTCAAGAAAACAGTCCTCCTTGTATTTTAATAATGTACTTATATTCTTATCTATTTATTTATTAATATGTTAATTTATTTTTCTTTTCTAATAACTGATCTCTTCTATCTCTATTCCTTATTACCATCTGTTACTTATTTCAAATGAACACCACATTCTTTGGAAGCTTGAATTTAAATAGCCTACGTAAGCTTGTTCCATATGACTAGGGTTCATCTTCTGAATAATAATAATAATAATAATAATAATAATAATAATAATAATAATAATAATAATAATAATAATAATAATAATAAAGTAAAACAACAGAATTATACCAATTTATCATGTCTTTTTATCCTCTTAATACACAGACCCCTTTTAGAAATCAAGAAACATTTTCCTGATATTTACCTGGACTCAGAGCCCCACGGTTGACTCTACAGGACAAAGTTACGGGATTTCCGGCCTTAACGTACAGCTCTCTACTGCCCAGAATTTCAGCGCTCATTTCTAGGTATAAGAGAAGAACAGAAGAATGGTAAAAAATTGATCTCCTTTTCGTGTTCCAATAACAATAGTAAGAAGCATCACTAACTACAAAAAACTAGGGTCGTAAATATATAAACGTATATGCATTAAGTTGACAGTAAACACACACACACACACACACACACACACACACACATATATATATATATATATATATATATATATATATATATATATATATATATATATATATATATATATATATATATATATATATATATATATATATATATATATATATATATATATATATATATATATATATATATATATACTGTTCCATTAGTAATGATGTACCATGAACCAGGTAATATTCAAATGAGTATTACCACCATCAGTACTATTAAGTTGAAGTAGAAATATACAAACTACTAAATTTAAGTAGAAATAAACAACAGAGCAGAAAAGCAACTGAATGGGCAATAACTGAATGTTTTGATCCTAAAATTATGAGAGAAAAGGTTGAGAAAAATTTCCAAAAAAAAATTTAGGTCTTCCAAAGTGGCAAAACCTAAAATATCAAAGGATAAATACTTATCTTGAAAACATAATTTGCCAACTGACATGAAACAAAATAATTTCCTTTCATGATTTTATTAATGTAAACTATCTTTCCTGAATTAATCTCAGTGGGAAATGAAGCTGCTATGGCTAGTTTAATTTCCCTATTTAGAAAACTCCTTAGTGTTTCATTTCATTTTATAAGATTGTTTCTTAGACTGACTATAATGTTATGGGGGAAAGAGAATGTCTTTACTTACTAACAACTGTTAGAACCACAACTTGCGATATCCTCGGCTCCGCGTTAATTTGGCATATGTAAGTCCCAGCGTCCTCAGGTTTAGTGTCCTTTATCTGCAAAGAATAATCCTCGGGCTCCCAGGCACCATCGATATAATTTGGGGTCAACTTCCGGTGCTTGTATTCCCTGGCAGCTGGGATTGGTCCTTGAGGGAAGATGGCTATGGGACTTTTCTCACTCTTATGTGAACGTCTCTTATCTTGAGGCAAACCTGTTGTTGTTTCCAAAAACATCGTTTGTGATTCTTCTTTATTTTGTGCCTCGTGATTTTGGGAAGTTATTGCCTTTTTAGATCTCCCTCTTGCTCAGTCGGACCCAAGAACTATTGTGACTCAGAAGTTTCCCAAACTCGTTGTTTTTGTACGAAGACTTGCTTCTTCTTTCTGGGTTGTATAGACCTACAACTGTCCTTTTCTTTTCCTTACTGTCTACGAAATGCTGTGGGCTAAGATCCTTTCCTATCTTTTTTCTTGTGTTTTCCTCGCTGCCTCTGAAATGCTGGTGGGAAAGTTTATCCCAACCACTGGTTCCTGTACTTTCAAACGGAATTTGGGGCAATTCCCTTTGAACATACACATGTCTTGATAGAATATTCTTCTTTACTGCCTGCGCGCCCGCCTGCTGATAATCAGAGACTGTGGAAAACTCTAATGGCTTTATATTCACGTCCTCAAAGAGAGACTTTCACCTGTACACTGGTGCCCCTCGATACACGACGATGTGGTCTTTGAAGGACGAGGTCCTAGACCTTCGGAGTTTGACTCGCATTCCAGGCAACACCGAAATTCTCAGGTCCGTCGAGAACGTGTGGCGTCCAGTAGATAAGACCTGTAGATCTCTTTGACGTATCCAGGAAACCTGGAAGAAAACAAATGACACCTGAATCCATGAACTGTAGAGATTTCTATGCATTTCAAATCGTTATTTAAGAGAAAATCTTATTATTATTTTTTTCCTAATATTAAGGTACTTGACAACTCGAGTCATCGTAACAACTCAGATTATTTCCAGAATATGTTTTGGTTAAATGCTTGAACAGTGAACAATTCTGATATTCCGTCAAACGACAAAGGTAGTATCTTTTTAAGAAATATGTAGTAGAAGACAACACATAATATCTTTCCCATCAACTTCCACAGTGAAAATATCTGCTCTTACCACACCAGATTAACCTGTTTTATCTGGAACGAAATAATGTGATGATGTGTGATTAAAACTGTTCTGTAATCCCCTAGTCTCGAAATGATTCTTTTCATGGAAAGGGCAACAGAATGACCCGCAACTATGATATTAAAGTCAAACGATAAAGAGCCTGCCCTTTTGAAATGTCAGACATACATCCCACCTTATCCTTAAAAAGAGAGAGAGAGAGAGAGAGAGAGAGAGAGAGAGAGAGAGAGAGAGAGAGAGAGAGAGAGAGAGAGAGAGAGAGTTATGAAAGCAGGAGCCTGGATATGACTCTGTGGTATGGAAAACTGGTCAGCAAGGTTGAATGTCACTTGGCAACTTTTTTTATAGTTAACATGACCAGAGCCGAAATATATCTTTATAATTAAGAAAACCTTAAAAAAAAAAAAAAAAAATATATCGAAATGGAGTGCAAAACATCGGTGTGGTTGTAAATAAAAACTGGTTAAACATGAAAATTACCCAGATGCTTAAGATTTCATCACATTTTGAAGCCTCAGGCTTCAGTTCTTTATTGTGGTTTACACAGAGGACGTTGTAAATTAAACTCACAGTATTTCTGTGTCTTTGAACTTTCTCTACAGACTGCGAATAAAACAGGTTACTGGATATAGCTCCTTCAGGCAATTCTCTTACAAACTTCTCAAATACAACTCAGTCATTTTCTCTGGTCAAGAGAATACAAATGCACAATCATGATCAATTCTGAAATTTATAACGTGCTCGCACAGGTTATTAGATATAGCTCCTTCGGGCAATTCTCTTACAAATTTCTCAGATACAACTCTGTCATTTTTTCTGGTCAAGAGAATACAAATGCATAAAATCATGATCAGATCTCACATTTATAAAATACAAGTAATTAGATATTTAATCTCACAGCCTTCGCATTGCTCATTCAGACATTCTATTACAATTTCCTCAAATAAAGCTACTCCACTTTTGCTAATCTACATAACACAAATACAGTACATAACCATGATAACTCACTCTTTTTCCAGACAGATGTTTCACGGTGCACGGAAGTCTACTTGTCTGGCCAACGTATGCAGTTACATTGAGATCCCGGAGCTTCTCGACGAATTCTGGTTTCATCACTGAAATAAAGGACCAGGGCCACAGAGATAATCAGTATGTAATTAAAACATATTCAGTGATAAATATTGAAGATCGGGACATTTAAGCCGTTCTCCTCGAGTGAATTATCCTTAATAACAAGGGGTTGCTCAAGATAAAGTAAGTAAAACTCTCATTTTCTTTGTCAGATATACCATAACAAATAAGAATCTATCTTCTTTGATAATAAAATCCGAGTAGATCTTTCTTCTTTGTCCGCCCAGGGTGGAGGCGAGGTAGGTAGGGGATCGGGAGGGTAGGGGAGACATGACACATCCATCCTCCTCCTGCAAAACTGTTTATCCGCACCGGGTGGGGGCGGGGTAGGTAGGGGATCGGGAGGGTAGGGGAGACATGACACATCCACCCTCCTCCTGCAAACCTGTTTGTCCGCACCGGGTGGGGGCGGGGTAGGTAGGAGATCGGGAGGGTAGGGGAGACATGACACAGCCATCCTCCTCCTGCAAACCTGTTTGTCCGCACCGGGTGGTGGCGGTGTAGGTTGATCAGGAGGGTAGAGGAGACATGACACATCCACCCTCCTCCTGCAAAACTGTTTGTCCGCACCGGGTGGGGGCGGGGTAGGTAGGAGATCGGGAGGGTAGGGGAGACATGACGGGCAGCGCCGGGTTCCAGCTCAGTGTAGCGCGCCTTCAAGCTCGTCATAAATAAAATGCATGTCACACTGATTCTTGACTTTGAATGTTATGATGAGCAACGGACAAGTCTAAAATTTTTGTCTCCCATTTTTAATAACACTTTGTCGCGTATCTTATCTTCACTGAATATGAGTTTCTATTCATTCATGACTACTACTCTTGCTAGAGCTCACAAGAAGACCCTATCCTAACTATTTTGTATACATGGAAATGCCGATGAAGTGTTTATAACTACACAAAACTGTATGAAATGAGTTGGCCAAATTTCATTCAGACATCTAAGAAGAATTTAAGGTGTTTTAATGTACTTACCAAAGTCATATGTAGCTGAAGAAAATGTTACTAAGAGGACGACAATGACTTTCTTTATGTGAGCCTCCATATCCCCGTAATGAGGAGAAAATCTTTTCAATGAAGAAAGAAGCAGTTTTTGGAACTCATAATCACATGTTTTTTCGATGCTATAATTTCATGCCATGGTGATCTCTAATACAACTTCCCTTCTGTCTCATTATCAACTTTTTCTCAATTCATTCTGTTTCTAATATTTTACTGAGTTGTACATTAATAACGTCCACTGTTCACAGATGCAACAAGCATCACGAAGTTGCTCATTTGTTTACAGAAAAAAAAATAATCCTTAGAGTTGTTACGATTTCATTTTCTCGTCAGGGATTTTTGTTCGCGTTACATGATCCTCTTAGGATAGAAGACTCGCAACATTTCACTCCTTCATTTGTTTTCTTCTTGAGATTTCTCTCTCCATTTTCCTAAATGATCATCTTACGTCCTTTTCAAATGACCTGAAAAAGAAAACAGTAATACTATTAGATACGGAAGTACGTTAATTTACCAAAAAATTTTAAATCTTTAATGGTAACTGATACTAAAGAGATAAAGTCGTCAGCATTAAGAAAATATTCTGATAGACTTCAAAGGCCGTGCTAGACTAGACTTTTACCTGAAAGCCCCCTTGTACATATTATGCTTCTCAGTATTACATGTATATTTCATTTGAGTATATCATAATTTTTTTTAATTCTTTATATAACATTTACATATTCTCGAAATATAAACTAATAGATTCACAAAATTAAGTACGATATAGTTCTTTCTTTTTCATTTTTTTATTGTTCTATATTGAGAAAGTGGTAACCTGTACCTGAAGAGTTTTTCCTTTAACACTTTTTGAATAAACGAGGTCCTAAATCTTCCCAACCTAATACCCAGGGTCATTAAATCCTTTCGTGAAATCTAACAATTTAATGTCATCGCTCGTTGCAACTACATACTGTAATCCTCACGTTTGCACATTGCAACGTACATATAGTCTCCATGTTTGCGCATTGCAGCTTTCGTATACACAATCTTCGCATTTTAACACTGTAACTGATATATATATATATATATATATATATATATATATATATATATATATATATATATATATATATATATATATATATATATATATATATATATATATATATATAATCTGAACGAGTCTCGTATGTATGACCTTATTAACTGAATTTCATAACTATTAGTCATAGGTTTTACGTCAGTTGCAACGAAAATATTTATTGATTATATTCAACTGGCTGGAGGAAGAAATTGATAAAAAACCTTGAAAATTAAAAATATAGTTATAGAAAAGGAAGGAACTGCACAGATTAAATATTTGAGTTAAAACATATTTAGCATCAGTGCATGGAATTAAAAAATCCACCTCTGATAGCTTTTGCTGATTACGAAAAGGCATTTGACATCGTCCACAAATCAGTTTTATGAAAGGTCTTCCGTCACAATAACATTAATGATCGATACGTGAAGCTGAATTGAAATTATTTATGAGTGGAGCTAATGCGGAAGTAGTATCCCTTGTGCGGTTATTACTCACCCTGATGATATCAGAAAAAATAATATTAATCCATTGTTTTATAGCCAAAAGGTATCTTCTATATTCTCGTTGGCCTTCAGAGTCCTATGAAGTTCATCTGATCATTTATGAATTTCTTAAAGAGGTTGTTCATGAATTTACGGATGGCAATACACGCTGGATTATCTTGCAAGATGTAATTCCTGTGCAAGTGAACTCTGAATGGGAATGGGCAAGAAATGTAAAGCTAGAAGTGGATATAACTGATAGGGGATGATGGAACATCAGAAGTAATTGTAGCTCCAGATAAATCGCGAATATCCTCGGGCAACTTGTATTACTGTAGGTCTATAGTCTATAGTAAAGCGCCCTTTTCTGAGTGTTTATTAGACTTCAAAAATAAAGTGGAAAGTAGGAAAGTTAAGTGCACTGATTCTTACACTAAGAATTTTGGGATCAAATTTATGCAACTAAGGGAGATTTATGTTGGAATGGAACTGAATATAGAGTTTAGGCCAGAGGCCAAGACTGGGACCTTTGAGGTCATTCGGCGCTGGAGAGGAAATTGAGAGAAGTAGTTTCAAAGGTGTAACAGGAGGAAAACCTCGCAGTTGTACTATGAAATAATTGTCAGGAGAGGGTGGACAGCAAGGTGGAAGAACGATAACACGAATGGAGGTACAGTAAAAGGAATGAAAGGAGTTGCAACTAGGGGCCGAAGGAACGATGCAAAGAACCTTTAGTAATGCCTACAAGTGCTCCCACTTATGTTAAGTATACCTTAATTTAACCAGACCACTGAGCTGATTAACAGCTCTGCTAGGGCTGGCCCGAAGGATTAGATTTATTTTACGTGGCTATGAACCAATTGGTTACCTAGCAACGGGACCTACAGCTTATTGTGGAATCCGAACCAGGTGATAGCGAGAAATGAATTTCTATCAGAGTGCTAGCCGAGAACGATACCAACCCGTCCAATGAGGAAGTAGTGCTCCCAGTGAGGTGTACTGACGGCACTAGGGAGAGATTTGTGTTGTCAGCGCCGGTAAAGAAAGTTTAAAAAAATTATCGCAAAGGAGGCACATGGAGAAAATAACTGTACCCAAGTGAATACGTAATTAGATATCATTCCAGGTAAAAGTTTCCACTGAAATATTACAAAGGAAACTCTCAATACAAAAACCACAGAATATTCAATAAAGTACAGTTCCCTGTATTTATGTTTTCTTATCTATTTAACTATACCAGCTCTACTAGACTTGATCTTTACAAATCTTACTTTAAAGAGAATTCATTTTAACTCATGCTGCAAATTCTCAGATAAAATTATCACATATCTGAATAACACAGGGTACATTTACGCACGGTATAATTTGAGTCATATTCAATTAAGTTTGATCGTAACAACAGTAAATGTAGATGCAATAAAGATCGGTCGTAATCGCCAGTAGTGGAATGTCACTAGAAATTCTACATCTTTTAACATGAGTCACTCTTAATGGTGTTACTGAAATAGAAGGAAAACATATCATTTAGGTCATTTATGTTGCTAGTAAATTCTTACATTATTCTGACATGATAGTAATCGTAACAAAAAAAATATAAATGAAATATTCAAATCTGACGAAAAAAATTATACATTTAAAAATAATAGAGAGAGAGAGAGAGAGAGAGAGAGAGAGAGAGAGAGAGAGAGAGAGAGAGAGAGAGAGAGAGAGAGATAAACAAGCCAGCATATATTAAAACATACCTGGTGGACTGGTCCTGCAGGTCGATACATTGATCATGGAAAAAATAACATTAGAGCATTAGGGTTTAATATTATGGAGAAGACAGTGATCGTAGGCAAGGGTGATAAAAGAATTTGCAATGCATTTGAAAGGGTTAAAGGATAAAAGACATGAAATCTACATAGGATTACTATCAATAACAAATAAACAGAAAGGCATAAAGAAGGGTCGGATATATATATATATATATATATATATATATATATATATATATATATATATATATATATATATATATATATATATATATATATACAGTATATGTGTTGTGTATATGTATATGTATGTGCGTGTGTTTGTGTGTGTATGTATCACTCATACTAGGCTTCAATAACACAAGATGGTTTAGATTCCAGAGTCTTTAATGTACAGAGTACAACCTTCCGAAGAAACGCAGTCTTCTTCATCAGGCACCGATACATCAGTACCTGATGAAGAAGATTATATCTTCGGTAGATTATACTTGGTAAATTAAAGAATCTGAAATGTAAATCATCCCATCTTACTGAAGCCTAATATGAGTAATATGAATATATATGTACAAGGAATTTCGGTGGCTATATATATATATATATATATATATATATATATATATATACTCGGGCTTAATGGATAAAGAATGGGAAATACTGTACTGACCTGCTCTTTGTATTACAATTCGGTACATAATGTAAAATATAACGGTAGAAACACAAACCTTTACCCAGTCTCACTCCATTAAGATTCAAGAAGGCCGCTCTAAATTAGGTAGTAAACATCTTAAGAAAATTCTAGACAACTCTCTAGGAAATCATTTAAACATCAAAGGACATCACCAGTGAGATGCTTTTACAGAAATATTCCGGTTTTGATTCAGAATTAAACAATAGACATTGGACGCAAAAATGGAAACGCATCGCGGTCAGAGAGAGAGAGAGAGAGAGAGAGAGAGGAGAGAGAGAGAGAGGAGAGAGAGAGAGAGAGAGAGGTTGAAGACAGATGACTATGTAGGTATGTAATTTCCCCAAGCTTACAAATGAAAGCCTCGCCGTTGTATTCCAAACTGTTCCAAGAAGTTAACTCACAGAAGAGAGAGAGAGAGAGAGAGAGAGAGAGAGAGAGAGAGAGAGAGATGACTATATACGTATGTAATTTTCCAAAGTTTACAAACGGAAGCCTTTCCATTGCATCACAAACTTCTAAGAAGTTAACTCAGAGAGAGAGAGAGAGAGAGAGAGAGAGAGAGAGAGGAGAGAGAGAGAGAGAGAGGAGAGAGAGAGAGAGAGAGAGAGTTGAAAGAAGTTTCCATGTTAACTGTACCACTGACATTGTTGGTAAACATAAAATATACTCTCTTCAAACACACACACAAATATATATAAATTATATATATATATATTATATATATATATATATATATATATATATATATATATATATATATATATAATATATATATATATATATATATATATATATATATATATATATTATATATATATATATATATATATTATATATATATGTATGTATGTCTGTATATACACACACACACACATACACTCACAAACATTGTTCTCGAAATGAACACAAAGAAACTGTAATATTTCAGATACTGTTGTCAAAATAACAATCCTTTATTACTAATCTTACCCATATTTTCAAGGTCACTGCATTGCTGAGGTCTTCAAATCAGTCAAGAGTCAAGGATTGCAGTGTGAGGGCTCCATCGAAAATTAGTCCATAATCTCAAAGAGAAAACGTGTTTTCACATGTTTTCATGAACTCGAAACTTACACGAATGAAGTCAGTGATTATATGTTTAGTTTTAGATTCTTGTTGTTAGATATACCAATATCTGTCTCCATTAGTTCTTAAATCTAAGTAAAGAACGTTAAGTAGATGCGAAATGACTAAGGGAAGACGTATCACAGAAAACTCGGAAACACTTGTGGGTCCGGCAAGTGCTTCCCGTAGACTGATGTGGTAGTGTGGTGCTCTGAGGCATCACACCTACCGAACCTCTTATCTCTCTCTCTCTCTCTCTCTCTCTCTCTCTCTGTCTCTCTCTCTCTCTCTCTCTCTCTCTATGTACTCTGCCCTTTTATTCACTCTTCATTTAAGCTAATATTTTTGCTCTGGTTTGGTTTCTCTCTCTCTCTCTCTCTCTCTCTCTCTCTCTCTCTCTCTCTCTCTCTCTCTCTCTCTATGTACTCGGCCCTTTTATTCACTCTTCATTTACGCTAATATTTTTGCTCTGGTTTGGGTTTCTCTCTCTCTCTCTCTCTCTCTCTCTCTCTCTCTCTCTCTCTCTCTGTCTGTCTGCCTGTCTGTCTGTCTCTCTCTCTCTCTCTCTCTCACTCTATGTGCTCTGCCCTTTCATTCACTCTTCATTTACGCTAATATTTTTGCTCTGGTTTGGTTTCTCTCTCTCTCTCTCTCTCTCTCTCTCTCTCTCCTCTCTCTCTCTCTCTCTCTGTATTCTGCTCTTTCATTCAATTAAATTTAGGCTGTTTTTTTTGTCCGTTATAGGTTTTTCGTTCTATGCATTTCTTCTCATACACATCAACAGTAGCTTTTCTTATTTCAACCTCAAGTATTTTTCACTGTGTTATTTTGTTATTCATCTTCTATATCAATGACAGTCATGATATCTTTCATTCATTCCTTCTCCCTTTTTCTTTATTCAAGTATTTTTTTTTTCTTTAATGCTAATATTTGACAACATCTATCTAGCTGCCAGAGTTCACCAGTATTTATCTATCGCTGGGTCAGCCTCACGTCTATTTTTGCTCAACTTCACGGAATCGTTTATTCTCTCTCTCTCTCTCTCTCTCTTCTCTCTCTCTCTCTCTCTCTCTCTCTCTCTCTCTCTCTCTCTCTCTCTCTGTCCTATTTAATTTCTTCTGCGAAATATTTTCCACACGCAAGCATACACAAAAGTGGATAGAGCAACAACTGAATAATATGTTAGTACGAACGACCAGAACTTTATTTTCAAATACCCAGTAGTCTTACGCCCCTATATGCCTATACCTTGTCACTATTACTATATCTTACCAGGATTTATTTTTAAATTTATATCATTCTCACGCCTTATGCACTGTACGTCATCACAATTATACATTTCCAGGACTTATTTTCAAATTTATATCATCCTCACCCCCCTATTATACCTGTGCCTCACCATAGTTATAACTTTCCAGGACTTATTTTCAAATATATATTAACCTCGCGCTCTACATACCTGTACCCCATCGCAATTATACCTTTCCAGGAGGAAGGTATGAATTTAAGTGCGTCCCTCAGTAGGGGCGGAGGGGGGGGATTACTTTAGATTAAGGTTGCCTTATGAAAGCACAGGCCCTTGCCCTAAAGCAGATTCACCTGGCTTACTGATGCTGCCTGTTTACCTTAGCGGGAATATCTGTATGTTTAGGTTCGGTTTTTGTTATGATATGGTCAGCGACCCAATAAATCAACTTTAATGTGAGAATCTAAAGGTTCGTTTTGGTTCCACGGCGTCTTCATAAATATTTGTACATATTCAAACGATCTGATCGAAGATATATGGTTTATTCGCAGGAAAATATGTACCCAAATAATTAAGAGGTTAAATATAATAAAATAAATTCAGTACATATGTAAAGCTAACGGTTCATAAATAGTTCATTAGTTGCCACAGTGATTTTTCCGTTAGGAAGTAAAAAAAAAATGTACAAATTACCAAATTCCTTATATACAAAGATTCAGCTAATCTAATTTCATTCTCAAATACGCTTCTAAATAAAACTTTTAAAAATCTTCAATATTTTGAAGTTTATTTTACGAGGCATATTTTCAGCTGAATCCTTGTTTATAGGAAAATTAAAACTTGCTTTAACGTTACCTAAATTCCTAAGCATTAAATTTCCCAGCAAAAAATAAACTACCCATTTTCTGAAAGGTCTGTGAATTTAATTACGAGAGAGATTCCCCAGAAGCAGGAATTAAACTTTCCCTTTTTTCTCCCCCAAAAACCCAAATGAGCTACGAGCAAACAGATGCTTTCCAATGAACTTGAAGAACAACGGCTATTTTCACGGACATTGCGCTACTCAGGTGCTATTTTTCTGCTCCTGCGCTACCAGATTGCGAATGGTTAGATTTTACGTATTTGTTTTATGTTGAGAGGCAGATGGAAAGCAATCTCTTGTTGGGCCCTGGTGTAAGTAGAGAGAGAGGAGAGAGAGAGAGAGAGGAGAGAGAGAGAGAGAGAGAGAGAGAGAGAGAGAGAGAATGCTCAGGTACGTCCACAAGTCGGTAACTTACCGTACACTCTTCATAAACAGGCTGGAAGCAAGTCAACGGACTTATCGGTAGTGCTAATCAGTGCTTCATAGGGAGTTTATCAAGCATTATACAAAGATTCGTTCTTTATATTGTCGTCAACTTGTTTCAACCTCCTTGTGATATGTATGCGATAAGTTGACGACGTATGTTTAACACTAGCATGGACGCATCGTAAGAATTTCCATATGCCGGGATTGGGGGCTAAATCTGACAATTGGTAGGCTGAAAAAATTTTGGAAGTTAATTTGCGTAAGAAAGTAAGACTACATTCCTTCAACTATGATCTGCATTGCTATACGGAAATAAATCATGCTATGTCAGTGATACTATATATATATATTTATATATTTATATATATATTATATATATATATATATATATATATATATATCCGTACAGCACGAAGGAACACTTGCTTGAAAATATCACCAAATCCACGTAAGAAGGTGAGTGAAAACTGGATTTTGAACAAGTACTTTCGTAGTTTATTCTACATTTTCAAGTCACACTGAATACGAAAGAAGTTGACAGAGCTTTATATAGAAGGCTCTGTCAACTTCTTCTGTATTCAGTGTGAACTTGACAATGTAGAATAAACAGTGAAAGTACTTGTTCAAAGTCCAGGTTTTTCACTCACCTTCTTACGTGGATTTTGTGATATATATATATTTATATATATATATATATATATATATATATATATATATATATATATATATATATATATATATATTTATATATATATATATATATATATATATATATATATATATATATATATATATATATATATATATTATATATATATATATATATATATATGCACACACACAAACAGGTCAGAATCCACTTAAGAAACTCAAGGGTCTTTTCAGTTAATTGCAAAATTTTGCATCTTTTTGACAAAAGTATTTCGGTTGTCTCATCTCTTACGTTTTACTCTCTACCTTATTATGAATGGTTGGACTACTACTGATGATAACAAAGACATTAGTTCTAATCTAAAAGCATCATAAGATAAAACTACAGTTATTTTTGTTTTTTCTCAGACGAGTCACATTCTTTGACCAGCGATTTTTGAAGGCCTATATAGAAAAAAAATATTAAAAGGATAATCAACTTAGTGAGGGTAAATGAAGTAAAATTAACATTATGATAATAGGAGAATGGGAGAAACTGAACTCTCACCAGCAGCCGCAAAAAGCGGTGGCTGTTACCCAACAGTATCTGCCGTCGTAACCAATTTTGAGTCCATTTCTCGCCCAATCTCTATAGCCTAAATTTCATTAATTCTGATCAGACCAGTCATGGCTAAATTATCCCCGAAGTCTGTGACATTCGGGACATTTTCCAATCTACGATAATCTGGTTTGCTTCAGAAAATGCCTTGACGGCGACATGACGGATGATGACATGCTTTGAGTGATGCTTATTATTGTAAAGTACCCACCCCTTTCCTTTTTTATAACACAGATACCATGTCCTTACGTGGCCTTCTCACGCTGCTGATACACTGCAAAGGCTACAATTGAGTGAATATAAACAAAATGCTGCTACAGTACAAGGTAATGACATCTCTATTAGTTTTAGATCAAGCCAGCCCTGTGCTGGCACGGCCTATTGGTCTAGGCCAGGCACCCAATAACATCAAATGTTAGCCCCGTCCATGGTTGGAAGATGAATCAATAGTTTCATAGCAGAGTAGTTCATTGCGATTTGTGACATCCCGCGATGAAATTTATTAAATGTGGGTCACTAGTATATACTGACAAGTAGATGATTTAAAGAATAATAATAAAATAAAATTTATGTGGCCTGATACCAAAATAAAGTTGAAATTTTGTCTTACATTGCAAGCAGTGTGTGCCCGTGGAATTAAGACAGAAATGAGAACGTCTGTGTCGTGAAAAAATGGATCCGTTTTCTCGACAATCCTTCACAACGTTCAGGATTAGCGAGGGGGGAGGGGTAAGCAGGCGGCTGAGTTCGTGGTTTACTTTTTTCTGTAAATATGTTTGATTATTATTTGTGTCCCGCGAGTTGCCTTGTGTTGTCTGTATCAGGAATATCGGAGAGGCTCTATTTTTTTTTTTTTTTTTTTAGATAATTCAAGTACATTCTTTAGTAAAATAACCTATGTGGAAACTTTGAAAGGAACCGATGTAAAAGAATTAAGTAACCATAGTTTAAACCAGACCACTGAGCTGATTAACAGCTCTCCTAGGGCTGGCCCGAAGGGATTAGACTTATTTTACGTGGCTAAGATACCAGTTGGTTACCTAGCAACGGGACCTACAGCTTATTGCGGAATCCGAACCACATTATACCGAGAAATGAATTTCTATCACCAGAAATAAATTCACCTAATTCTTCATTGGCCGGCCGGAGACTCGAACTCGGGCCTAGCAGAGTGCTAGCCGAGAACTCTACCGACTCATCCAACGAGGAACTAGGGACCCGAGGTGACGACGAGACATGCAAGGGGGTGATATGCGTCTTCTCGAGGCCCTATCATTGAGGTAAGCTGACCACTCGCCAGGTCTTCACGTACCCAGCCAAATTGTTCATTTTAAAGTCAAGAGCCGGGTCCTTTAGTATGCTAAATTAACCCCCTCACATTTTTGCCATCCGAGGTTGGATGTAGTTAATGTTTGGTTAAAGTATAGCCCGATTATTTCGAAGTAAGTTTTGTGTAAAGCTGTAACTTCCAGAAGCCATATTTTTGAGTTTTGTGTAACTTTTCCCCCTAGTTGTTTTGTACCCGACCGCGTGGTCCTTGTGTGTTAATGTATGTTTTAATTTAAATAGTCTATTTTTTTTTATATAAAATTGTAAAACCCTGCCTGGTCTTGACGGACCTTTGCTTCGATGTTTGCTGACAGTGCCCTTCTGGCCTGATCACCCTAGTCCCATACCATCCGGAACTTAGAACCCTCCCAGTCGTTGGGAAAAATTCGCGACAGTCTGTGCCAGATTAAATGGTCCCAGGTACCATGGCTATACTTAATTGCTTATTACAGTGGGCTTTTTCCTGTGATGACACTTGTCTTCTTGTGCATAAAAGCTGTTCCTTAAATGATAAACAGAGATAGAGACGTCTCCAGAGGGTTTAATTATGGCTAATATCCTATTATTTCATCTTCTTTTAGGGCTGCTAAACCATTGCCCTGGATAATTAACCTAAGAGATGTTATGTAAACTTGAATATCTATTCTTCATAGTACATTATATTGAGCTACATAAACTTCCGTTTATGAATAACGCTATCATAACTGATGTATTCTAGCAATATATGAATCCAATATATTCTACAGTATCTCATTGTTCATGACATTGAAGAATGTTGATTACATTCTGAATTTTAGGATATTCCAAATATTTCAAATGAACTAAAGCAGAGACTGTTTCTGTTCTGACCGAAGACAGAGCCTAGAAATATTTATATGACTGAAAGGAGCCAAAGAAATAAAATTCGTTTTTGTCCATTGGTTAAAGGATTAGTAGTTCTGGAAATATGCAATTACTGAATGTGCCAAAACATTTTCTCAGAAACTCTTATATCTAAAACTAACTTCCGAAAAAGTCTTGGAAGTTAGAAGTTAAGTTAAGTATACCTTAGATTAACCAGACCACTGAGCTGATTAACGGCTCTCCTAGGGCTGGCCCGAAGGATTAGATTTATTTTACGTGGTTAAGAACCAGTTGGTTACCTAGCAACGGGACCCACAGCTTATTGTGGAATCAGAACCACATTATACCGAGAAATGAATTTCTCTCACCAGAAATAAATTTCTCTAATCCTTCATTGGTCGGTCGGAGAATCGAACTCGGGCCCAGCAGATTGCCACCGAGAACGATACCAACCAGTTCCACTGAGGAACCCTCGGAAGATAGAGAACAATTGTTAGAAATATTTACGCTAGTTTATGATGCCATACCTTCAAAGAAAATGACTTAATCATAGAAAACGTTAACTATGGTAGACTGGTGTACTGAGCTTTCCGCTCGAACCGAGTTAGTATACAGTGATCATTGATAATACACACCGCAGTTTATGAGCGTATCATCGATAAATAAGGAATTTTCAGTTATGAAATTAGCATTAATGAGTCTTCGAGAGGCTGTGGAAGATAAGCTTAGGGTGTAAGTTTCCAAATAAGAAAGAGGAAGAATATGAGAGATAAAAAAATCAACAAGTAATGTAGCATAAGAAACTAAGATGGAAGACGGTGACGTTCACATAAAAAAAAAAGATAATATTTCTTCGCTTATGTTTCAGCCGTAAATATACCTCATAAGTATAAACTTAACAGATATACAAAGGTATATATATGTTCATGTAAGAGAGCCAAAGCTTATTACTTAAGATTATCTACTCTTACAATACTGTTTGGTGAGCAGCAAAGGGAAAGGTGTAAAGTCACAATTCGGCGCCAGGATAGTGTTTCGGCGGCGCCATTAATTAAGTCTCCGCTGAGCTTGTTTTCTTTGGTGACTTCCCGTTTTCTTCAAGCTAAATTAGTCACGCCTAAAACGTGCAGGTCACGCATTTAAAGGAATCGATATTATCAGCAGAAAGTTTTTAAACCAACAATTCTCTTTAATTTAAACATGGTCCATATATTTTTTTTCTGTATAATAAGCCATCGTGTTTTCGGTTTTAACTAACCATGATTCTGTTAGTGTCAATCAGACTAATAAGTAAAAAGAATTATCCTATCACGGCTGGAATCCTCGAGTAAT
>JANJGK010000007.1:60928250-60935750 GCA_039081455.1 Macrobrachium rosenbergii
ATTTTTAACCATTTACTCTACAGAAAATTAGTTCCTTTTGATATATTTTTTAGTTTTCTGTTAAAGAAAACTATTGTGCCGGCTTTGTCTGTCAGTTCGCACTTCTTCTGTCTGCACTTTTTTCTATCCGCACTTTTTCTGTTCACCCTCAGATCTTAAAAAACTACTGAGGCTGGAGGGCTGCAAAATTGGTATGTCGATCCTTTATCCTCCATTCATCAAACATACCAAATTTCAGCCCTCTAGCCTCAGTAGTTTTTATTTTATTTGAGGTTAAATTTAGTCATAATCGTGCTTCTGGCAACGATATAGGATAGGCCACCACCGGGCCATAGTTAAAGTTTCATGGGCGGCGACTCATGCAGCATTATACCGAGACCACCGAAAGATAGATCTATTTTCGGTGAACTTGAAAATACGATGTACAGAAAACTCGATTGCACCGAGGAAACTTCGGAGTATTTTTTACTTGTTTTTCTAGGAACAACATGGACTCAGCTTCGTCGGGGCCTTCAAAGGAAGACACCGAGAGCTTGCGCCTTCAGGAAGACAAATCTCGCACCACCAACTGGAAACGCTGGGGTCCTTATCTGAGCGAGAGACAATGGGGAACCGTCAGAGAAGACTATTCTCCTGATGGTGATTGGTAAGAGTTGTCAAAGGCCTCTTTCAGTTCTAACTTTCCTTCGAGACGTGACTGCAGGTGCTTCTTCAGGAGAAAGTTATTGGAGAGATCATTCTTCTCTATTATCTTACATTATTTTACCATTTTATCACTCACGTTTGTCATATTTGTTAGGCATTATGGAGAGTATCGGGATATTTTCCCCTAATTATGTATCTCTTTTGTTTCAGATTTATTAATATAATTTATTCACAATAAATGTGAATACTACTCCTAGTTTTACCCCACTCGTGTTAGTGTAACAGTTTTATCTATTGTTTTTCACAACCATGTATCTATTTTTTTTTTTTTTTTGAGAATTATTAATATAATTTACTCATAGTAAATGTGATCACTATCATTAGTTTCGCCCCAGTCATCTTACTTTAATAGTTCACTTTATTAGGTTTGAGATTTATTCTTGAAATTCAACTTTACGAGATGTGAACGCCATTATTTGTATCGTAATCATTATTAATATAATAATTCGCGTCATTGTTTTACAAAATACAAGTAAAAGCCTGCATTTCGCTCTTCTTTAATTGATTCTGTCTTAACAAAACCTAAAAATTCTTACTTTCCCTGCATTCCATTTTTGAATTTCGACAGCTCGCTTTGCTCTACTTGAAATCTCTGTCTGATCAACTTAAAAAAAATTCCATATTTTTTTGCATTCAGTTCCTGAAGCTCTAGAAAGTAGTATACTTTTTCGAGCTAAACTATTTTTCAATAATAAACTTCTTTTGCAGCTGGTCCTACCTGCCACATGATCACGCTCGCTCAAGGGCCTATCGCTGGGGGGAAGACGGACTCGCTGGAATCTGTGACAGGCAAGGGCGTCTCTGCCTCAGCCTGGCTCTTTGGAATACTAGGGATCCCATACTCAAGGAAAGGCTCTTTGGGCTAACGGGGCCACAAGTAAATGAGAAATATACAAAGATTGTTTTGATATTATTATTATTATTATTATTATTATTATTATTATTATTATTATTATTATTATTATTCAGAAGATGAACCTTATTAATATGGAACAAGCCCGTGGGGGGCCATTGACTTGAAATTCAAGCTTCCAAAGACTCTAATAATCATTAGGAAGAGGTAAAAGAAGGTAATGGGAAGTGCTGCACGAAAAGAAAAGATCACGTATTAAAAAAAAAATTAACCAAAAAATGAACAAATAAATATTTAAAACGTGAGTAGATTTTCAAAATACAAAGAGAATTATATTAGGGTAGTAATGCACTGCATCTTCGCTTGCACTTCTGAAGTTCCTATTGCGCGACGTCCTCAGTGAGACGGTTCCACAGTCCAGCGGTGTGAGGAATAAAAGGACCTCTGGAACTGAGAAGTTCGAGGGCGTGGCGTATTTACTGCACTTTGGTGTGCTGCTGTTCAAGGAATCTGGTCCCTCTCGGCAGGAAATGGGGGTCAGAGATCCATTGTGAATGTGTTAAAGGCTATTATTAAGTGTCAGTTCCTTTCTTGAGGTTATTAGCAATGCCTAATTCTTCTTTTCAGTGATGTATCTATATGTACTTTTTACGAAGACGCAATGCATTACAGCATTAAACAATTCGCCTTGTATTTTACTATTTATCAGTTTACTTATATATATATATATATATATATATATATATATATATATATATATATATATATATATATATATATATATATATATATATATATATATATATATATTTCCTTATATATATATATATATATATATATATATATATATATATATATATATATATATATATATATATATGTATATTTAATAATTTGTTCATTTATCTTTAATCTTCTAATAACTGATCTCTTCTTTCTGTATTTCTTATTACGTTCTGTTATGTCTTTCCAACGAAAAACATATTCTCTGATATCTTGAATTTCAAGTCAGAGGCCCCTGGGGGCTTGTTTCATATGAATAGGGTTCATCTTCTGAATAATAATAATAATAATAATAATAATAATAATAATAATAATATAATAATAATAATAATAATAATAATAATAATAATAATAATAATAATAATAATAATAATAATCACGATTTTGAAGAAATCGAGTGATGTATGTGTAAATACATATATGTGTGTGTCTATATATATATATATATATATATATATATATATATATATATATATATATATATATATATATATATATATATATATAAATATATATATAAATATATATATAAATATATATATATATATATATATATATATATATATATATATATATATAAATATATATATATATATTTTATATATATATATATATATATATATATATATATATATATATATATATATATATATATATATATATATATATATACATACATACATATTTATACTTACACCATTGTGGATTTCTTCACTATTTTGGGATTATGAGATTTTTATGAGTAATTACTATGTAGTGAATTATTTTTTTAGTGTCAAATTCAAGAGGTCGTATATCAAATTAACGAAAAATATGCATTTCCTGAGTGAAAGAATATTTTTGGTATGATTACCTGTGACAAATATACTTCTAGCTAAAGCTATTACCCATCTGCAAGAAGGATACCTAACAGCCATTTTGCGATGCCAGGGCAATCACGGAGAGGACGTGAAGGAACTCTACTATTACCTCGACTCGACTCCTACGCACTCCTACATGTGTTACCTGTACAAGTATCCTCAAAAGGCGTATCCTTACGAAGAGCTCGAGCGCGTAAACGGAGAAAGAAATGTTGCCGATCCCGAGTATGAGATTGAAGACACAGGTAGGTGGGAAATTTAGTTTTAGTTGTCTGCAAAAGGAAACTATTGTGCAGGCTTTGTCTGTCCGTCCGCACTTTTTCTGTCCACCCTCAGATCTTAAAAACTACTGAGGCTAGAGGGCTGCAAATTGGTAAGTTGGTCATCCACCCTCCAATCACCAAACATACCAAATTGCAGCTCTCTAGCCTCAGTAGTTTTTATTTTATTTAAGGTTAAAGTTATCCATGATCGTGCGTTTGGCAACGACATAGGACAGGTCACCACCGGGTCGTGGTTAAAGTTTCGTGGGTCGCGGCTCATACAGCGTTATACCGAGACCACCGAAAGATAGATCCACTTTCTGTGTCCTTGATTATACCCTATACAGAAAACTCGATTGCGCGAAAGAAACATCGGCGCAATATTTTTTTACTTGTTTTCTTTATACTCTTTGATAGTACACATACTCTTATCAAGACACAACATTCTCAGAATTATAAATAAACATTCTTAACCCCATATAACACAAACGAGAAATCAGTTTTAAAGCAGCTAGACCTATTTAATCTGGTCAAAATGTCTAACCACTCCTTTCATCTTAATGGCTGCGAGAGAAGGCATACTGAAATTCCAAGAATCAGAAACTAGACAAAGGATTAGCAAAGACCAATTACAGGTACACAACAGACAGTATATTATGATATTAAAGTCACTGTATAGACAGGCGGTTCTCGGACTGGAATCACAAGGGCCTTCTGAAGATAATGGCAGGAGCTATCGTAAGCTAAGAGTAGAACTTTATAAAATAAAATATTCATCAGTGAAAAAGTGTTTATAACAAAAAGAGAATAGAAACAGGCAATTCACTTTATTAGAATATATATTTTATTTCAATTACGTTTAACGAGAATTAAGATTTATTCATCAATAGTCTATTCATTCCATCAGACTGGAAGCTAAAATTTATCATGTTATATCAAAAACTACTAGAAAAACAAACTCCAATTTATTAAAACATACTTTACTTAGATTATGTTTAAAGAGGGTTAAGGTTTACTCATCAATAGTCTATTCATTCCCTCCGAGTGAAGGCTAAAACATAATATTGTGTTAGAAAATATTTAAAATCTGTGTTTTTTTTTTTTTTTGCACGAATTTTCAAAATATTCACATTATTTCGATTATGTTTAACGAGAATTAAGATTTATGCGTCAATAGTCCCTTCATTCCATCAGACTGAAAGTTAAAAACCTAATATTGTGTTTGAAAAGACTTAGAATCTCTGTTTTTTTTTTTTTTTTTTTTTTTTTTTTTTTTGCAGGAATTTTCAAAAGCGGATACTGGGATGTGAAGGTCGAATATGGAAAGGCCTCAGCGAACGACTTACTGATGGAAATTACAGTGACGAACCGTGGACAAAGCAAAGAAACTCTACATGTTCTACCGACTTTATGGTCAGTATGTCATTAATGATTAAACACACACACACACACACACACACACACACACACACACATATATATATATATATATATATATATATATATATATATATATATATATATATATATATATATATATTTATAATTATATATAAATAAATAAATAAATATATATATATATATATATATATATATATATATATATATATATATATATATATATATATATATATATATATATATATATATATATATATATATATATATATATATATATATATATATATATATATATATATATATATATATATATATATATATATATATATATATATATATATATATATATATAGAATCACACACACACACACACACACACACACACACACATATATATATATATATATATATATATATATATATATATATATATATATATATATATATATATGTGTGTGTGTGTGTGTGTGTGTGTATACATATTTTATTTATGAATATTTTCTTTGGTCTTCATTGATTAAAACAGTGAAAAAATACTTCCAATGACTTGCTTAATAATATATTCAGAGTCTGGATTACGCTTGGATAAATTGCGCGCAGAATTTGTATACAGTTACAATGCGATTTTGTTGGAGGAAAATATATTATGCGCTTACGTATCGCTTTTTATTTTTCCACCACTGATTGAATTGCAGATTTCTAGCAACCACTGCTGTTTTCCACGTATTTTTTTGCCTGGAGCAAAGCGTTTAAATGTTTTCAATAATAAAAAAAAATTCATAAATCTCAACTGTAGTACCCAGCTTTTCCAGTTCACCTATTCCAAAACTTTATAACTATATAACTACATTACATTTTGAGTGATATTTGAAATGGAAAGCAGAGTTGTTTGGTAGTTTGCCTTTTAAACTAGAAGTGTGAGAATACTAAATTACATCTTTTTTTTTACTAAAGTTTACTTTGGGCTTTTAATTGATGAAAGCAAGTTTGTGGGCAGTCAGGATTTAAATACGTTCTTTAGATGTTCATTAATATTGTTACTTTTCTATAAAGTCGTTGGTTATCTTATTGCAGCTTTTATATATTGATGAATATACAGATGTCTGTTCGATGTTTGCGTTAATCAGCTGAAATAATAATAAACTCCTCAAACAGCTGGAGAATGGAACAGCCCCCTTAGGGAACCTCGAAAGTTCAAGCGAGGATGCGATGCATTGCTAACCTACAACAATTCTACTTGTATTGTACAAGTATAACTCTCTTGCATTTTTATCTATTTATTTCATCACTTGTTGATTTATTTTTCCTTTTCTGACAACTGATCTCTTCTTTCTCTATTTTCTATAACTTTCTGTTACATCTTTGAAATGAACACCATATTCTTTGGAATCTTGAATATCAAGTCAATGGCCCCTGTTGACTTGTCCTATATGAATAAGGTTTGCCTTCATAATAATAATAATAATAATAATAATAATAATAATAATAATAATAATAATAATAATAATAATAATAATAATAATAATAATAATAATAATAATAATAATAATTAGTTGTTCCTAAACCATGACAGACTTCAGACATTTATGAGTACTCCATTATCCTGAGTCTTCTAACATTTATAAGTGCTCCATAATCCTGTACACTTGTAAGTGCTCCATAAACCAGCGAGTCCTCTGACATTTACAAGTGCTCCATCATCCTAAATACTTACAAGTGCTCCATAATCCTGAACACTTATAAGTGCTCCATATATCTGAGAGTATTCTGGCATTTACAATTGCTCCATTATCCTAAACGCTTACAAGTGCTCCATAACCCTGAACACTTATAAGTGCTCCATAAATCTGAGAGTACTCAGACATTTACAAGTCCTCCATTATCCTAAATACTTACAGGCGTTTCATAACCCTGAACACTTATAAGTGCTCCAGGAACCTGAGTCTTCTGACACTTATAAGTGCACCATAATCCTTACAGTCTTCTGATATTTTTAATTCATTTCTGAAACAGGTACAGAAACACCTGGGTATGGGGTTGCTCCCACGAGGGGTGCGGAATGAAGCCCAAACTACAGCAAATAGAAGGAGAAAAAAGTACGGACAAGGATCAATGCATGGTTCGAGGAAGCCACGAGTCCTTAGGGGAGTCAGTATGGGCAGTTGATAACGTAAGTTGCTGGGACGCTTAGCCTCCTTGAGCGTAATGGACAGGCTTGCTTCGACAACGAACTATATACTTTCCGGTGTTTTAAAACCTGACCGCACCTGAGAGATTTTAAAGATGAAAATGGATATAGCTTGGATCTTTTTAATTTTAAAATTTGTTTTTATGTATGTGTCAGTGTTTTAAGACGATTTAATTGTTACCGGGCGTGTTTTTAGAAGTCTAGGTAAATTGGGTTCATATTAAATGTATATTAATTTTAAATATGATAATTACTAAAATTATACTCAGTTTGTAAATAACTCCCCTGCTTTTAGAAGTATCTTATTCACTATGCCCAGGGGGCTGTTCAAAAAGGGCTAAAAAGCTATTATGCTAAAAGTAAAATGCTTTAGTAAATCTCCGAAGACGGGCAGATAATTCAAAGTAATTTCTAAATAAGATAATTACTAAACTTATACTCAGCTTG
>JANJGK010000007.1:60938250-60945371 GCA_039081455.1 Macrobrachium rosenbergii
TTACTACATGCTTTGATAATAACCATTTTTAGTTTTCTGTAAAGGATAACTATTGTGCCGGCTTTGCCTGTTCGTCCGCACTTTATTCTGTCCGCACTTTTTCTGTCCGCCCTCAGATCTTAAAAAACCATTGAGGCTAGAGGGCTGCAAATTCGTATGTTGATCATCCACACTCCAATCATCAAACCTACCAAGTTGCAGCCCTCTAGTCTCAGCAGTTTTTTTAAAGGTTAAAGTTAGCCATAATCGTGCTTCTGACAACGATATAGGATAGGCCACCACCGGCCCGTGTTTATGGGCCGCGGCTCATAAAGCATTATACCGAGACCACCGAAAGATATATCTATTTTCAGTGGTCTTGATTATACGATGTACAGAGAACTCGTTTGCGCCAAAGAAACTTAGGGGCATTTTTTACTTTTTTTTCATGGCTGGATGTGGAATACGAATTTTAAAAACATCTAATGTATAATGTTTATTTCCATGAAGAGAAACAATGTAAGTCATTAAGTACGAAAACTATGATGTAAAAATTTAAACCCTTTTTTAGTTCTGGAAAAAAAATCATAATTCATTCAAACGTTTCTAATAAAAAATGAATGCTAACAGCAAGACTAACTGACCTTTCTTTGAAGGATAATCTGACTTATTTTAGCTTTTATTTTGTACATTGGAATCTAAGGGAATAAGAGCATAATGTATTTCCGCGTCATTATAAAATTCCTGTGAATCTAATGTTCCCCTTAACGGAGGGATTGTGACATAAAATTGCTAATTAGGTCAATGTCAGTAAATATATTGGCAGCTCAATTATCCTACGTCTAAGTATCTTTTTCTATAAAAGGAGTTTGGGTTTACGATAAAAAAAATACTCCCATTATGCAACCATACTTCTTATGTTTCAACTTCAAATAACCTAGAACTGGAATTAGAATATAAAACTTAGGTCAAAGGCCAAGCGCTAGGACTTATGAGGTCATGCAGCGCTGAAAGGGATATTAAGAGTAAAATGGTTTTAAAGGCGTAACAGGTGGAAAACCTCGCAGTTGCACCATGAAACAATTGTTAGGAGAGGGTGGAAAGCAGGATAGAAGAAAGAGAATATGAACGGAGGTACAATGCAAGGAATGAATGTAGTTCCAGCTAGGGGCCGAAGGAACGATGCAAAGAACCATTGACTACAGTGAGGTACACTAATGGCGCTACCCCCCTAAGGAGAATAAGTAGCCTCGAATGAAAATTTCAAGCTTACAGCCCATTAATGACAACGCTAATGTCCCCTAATTTTCCGTAGGTCCTGAGTCCACGTCTCTCAGCCGAAGAAAAGCTGGTCTCAAGACAGGCTCTGGCTGGTCTTCTTTGGACAAAGCAGTTTTACCATTACATCGTCAAGAATTGGATGGAAGGTGACAGGTAGGTCGTGTTTATTTCTATCCAGAATCTTTCAACGTACGCATTATCAAGCAAGAAGCTGGTCAGACTTAATTAATTTAAAGCGTGAAGTCCATTAACATTTTTCATTCCAGTACCCAGCTTATTTTCTCAAACCCAAAACCGGCCTAATCTCTGCGTCAAAATCATCATATTAAAGTAGATATACAGTAATAACATAGCCTCTATTTCTCTTTTTTGTATTAGCATTGCATTAACATTTCATTGAGGAGTGAACGTTTATTTCTTATGGATAAGACACAAAGAGGGCTTACACACTGACATTCATTTCTATTCTCTTTCAAGGGATCAGCCCCCACCCCCCGAGTCTCGTCGAAAGGGGCGGAACAGTGAATGGCAACATCTGTTCAACAGAGATGTCATCTCTATGCCTGATAAGTGGGAGTATCCTTGGGTAAGTTCAAATTACATTTAGATATGTTTCTTGTTTCATAATTTTAAAGATCCACTCGCTATATGTAAAAGACTTATTTGTTTTATGGAATTAATGGCTGCCAAGCCAAGTGCTGGGACTTTCAACAACTCAGAGCTTAAGGCAATAAAAAAAAATAGGGAGTCAGAGAGATTTAACGGCAATTGAAGGGATAACGCGGGAATGAAGTAAGGGCCCAAAGGAACATTGCTAACACCCTTTATTAAACCTACAGTGCACCATGTGCGGCGCACTGACGGCACTACCCCGCTACGGTGTTTATAGGAGACTAGATAATTATGTACAACTTGCAGTGCTGTTACACATACTGGGTGACGTGAGGTTAGGGAAATGGGCTGCTTCAAGTAAATATTTCATGTTAGGTGCTGAAGTCTTTCCCTGCAATTTGTTATACATTCATTGTCTAAGTAAAGAGCTATCTTTTTTTTTTTTTTTTTTTGCAAAATCACACTCTTTTGTGTTTGAAGACTGATGGGTGTCGTATTATAATATCCTTAGTGAAAATGTAGTGTCACTGAAATTAAACCGGTAATGGATACTGAATTGTGGTAAAGAATGAATTAGATAATGTAAAGTAAATGCTGCAGGGAAGGAAATGTAATGAAAATGAGGTTCTGATGGAAAGTGCTCTCAAGATTATTAAAATATAACAATAATTCCTATTTCAAATAGTGCTTTTCAATTCATACTCAGAATGCGACAAGATTAAAGGACTTTCATTAAAACTATCAACACTATTGTTTTTTAAGTCCAAAGGTAAAGAGTTGTCATGAAATTGAGGTAGTGATGGAAAGTGTTTATCAAAGTAAGAGTGTATAACACAATAATTCGTATTTCAACTCATGCATTTCAATGTTTATTCAAAATTAGTAAAACTTCAAGCTCTTTCATTAAAACTATCAACACATATTCTTTAATTCCCCTTCTCTAGTGAGGTTCTGATTAAAAGTGTTCACGAAAATCGGAAAATATAAGTCATTCTTATTCCAGCTCATGCATTTCAATTTTCTTTCAAAATTCGGTAAGATTTTCCGCTGTTCCACCAAGAATCTCTGAACATTATTCTAAAATAATTTCCCTTCTCTCACGAGGTTCTAAATGAAAGTGTTCGCGAAACTGAGAAAATATAGCACAGTCCTTTTTATTTCAACTCATTCATTTAAATTTTTATCCAGAAATCAATAAGATTTTTCGTTCTTCCAGTTAAACTATCAAAACATTATTCTCTAATAATTCCCCTTCTTTAACGAGGCTCTGATTGAAAGTGTTCACGAAACTAAGAATATGCAACGCAATTATTTCCGTTTCAACTCATGCATTTCAATTTTCTTTCAAAATTCGATAGGATTTTTCGCTGCTGTTCCTTTAAAACTAGCAAAACATTATTTTTAATTCCCCTTTCTCTCGCGAAGTTCTGATTAAAAGTGTCCACGAAACTGAGATAATATAACACAGTCATTCTTATTTCACCCCATGAATGTCAGTTTTTATTCACCAAACTGTCAAAACATTATCCCCTTCTCTCACGAGGTTCTGACTGAAAGTGTTTACGAAACTAAGAATATGTAACACAGTCATTCCTATTTCAATATATACATTTCAGTTTCTATTCGGAATTGAATAAGTTCTTCACCATTTTTTTTAAAGCTATCATAACATTATCCTTCAATTCCCTTTCTCATAATGAGGCTCTGATTGAAAATGTTGACGAAACTGGGAATATGTAACACAATCATACCTATTTCGATTTATACATTTCAGTTTCTATTCGGTATTGAAAAAGTTCTTCATCATTTTTTTAAAGCTATCATAACATTATGTTTTAATTCCCACTCTCTTACGAGGTTCTGATTGAAAGTGTTCACGAAACCGAGAATATATAACACAATCATTCCTATTTCAATATATGCATTTCAGTTTCTATTCAGGATTAGATGAGATTTTCACCCTTCTTTGAAGCTCTCATAACATTATGCTTTAATTCCCACTCTCTTACGAGGTTCTGATGGAAAGCGTTCACGAGACTAAGAATATATAACACAGTCATTCCTATTTCAATATATACATTTCAGTTTCTATTCTGAATTGAATAAGATCTTAACCCTTTCTTTAAAGCTATCATAACATCGTCCTTTAATTCCCACTCTCTTACGAGGTTCTGACTGAAAATGTTCACGAAACTAAGAATATGCAACACAGTCATTCCTATTTCGATTTATACATTCCAGTTTCTATTCAGATTTAGATAAAATCTTCGCCTTTCTTTAAAGCTATCAGAACATTGTCCTTTAATTCCCACTCTCTTACGAGGCTCTGACTGAAAATGTTCACGAAACTAAGAGTGTGTAACACAATCATTCCTATTTCGATTTATACATTCCAGTTTCTATTCAGAATTAGATAAGGTCTTCACCCTTTCTTTAAAACTATCAGATCATTATTTAATTCCCTTTCTCATAATGAGGCCCTGATTAAAAGTGTTCACGAAAATAAAAATATGCAACACATTCATTCCTATTTCAATATACATCTCAGTTTCTATTCAGAACTGAATAAGATCTTCACCCTTTCTTTAAAGCTATCAGAACATTATCCTTTAATTTCCTTTCTTTAGTGAGCTTCTGATTGAAAGTGCTCACGAAATCAAGAATGTATAACACAATCATTCTTATTTAAATTTATGCATTTCAGTTTCTGTTCAGAACTGAATAAGATCTTGACCCTTTCTTTACAGCTATGAGAACATTATCCTTTAATTCCCCCTTCTCTAATTTCGTAAGACAGTACGCCTCATGGGATTTAGCCTTCCACACCGTCGCCCTAGCCCTTGTGGATCCGGAATTCGCCAAGGACCAGCTCCTCCTGTTCCTGAGGGAGTGGTACATGCATCCCAACGGACAAATTCCAGGTAAAGAAAGTGTTCTTCCTATTTATTTATTTATTTATTTTTTGAGGTAGTGCATTGCTTGCTTTATGTTCAGAATCTAATGGTTATAGCTTAGATTGAAGTTACTGACTTTTTACAGGAGGATTAGTCCCTATTGATCTGTTAATTTGATGTCTGTTCTTACACAAAGGCTTATAATCTATAGACAATATACACCAGTTTTAATCCTTTAAAGGAACATGTTCAGAAGCACAGTTTTGAAAGTGTATTTTGTAAATTTATGAATTTTAACGTATAAACATGAGATTTAGATCAGGTTTTACTAAAAGAATAAATCTTCTATTGATGTTATTTTTTTTAGCAGTATGAGCTAAAATCAATTTAATTTTGATATTTTTATCAAAGCACTGGTCTCTAAAAAATTACTTTGTGTGCTGTGAAGAAAATTACTAAAGTTTTATATAACTATAGAAAATCATCCATTGAATAGGGAGAAAGAAAGAAAGAAAATACACACGATATATGTAACCTCTGAACTTCTCCATTTCTCCACACTTTTGGATACACTTACACAACAACTCCTATGACCCAAATGAAGAAAAAAAAAAAATAAGGAAACTCTGACACCCTTGGCAGGATTCGAACCCGCACCCGATATGCCAGAATGGGGTTAGGAGACAATGATATTAACCAACCTCATTATGACAGAATGGGGTTAAGATTCAAAGAGATTAACCAACCTCATTTTGACAGGATGGGGTTTAAGCAACAAAGAGATCAACCAACTTCATTCTGACAGAATGGGGTTAAGTAGCAAAGAGATTAACCAACCTCATTCTGACAGAATGGGATTAAGAATCAAAGAGATTAACCAACCTCATCCTGACAGAATGGGGTTAAGAAACAATAAGATTAACCAACCTCATTCTGACAGAAAGGGGTTAAGAAACAAAGAGATTAACCAACGTCATTCTGACATAACCCCATACCATCAAATCGGGTATGGATTCGAACTCTACCAGGGAATCAATATTTCTTCATTTGTATTTCATTTGGATCCTAGGTTTTGCAGCAACAATCGTAAATCCAAATGTGTAGGGAACTCGAGAAGCTGAGAGGTCACAGGGGCTATTACAAATACCAATACATCTCATAATCAAGCGCCCAATAGATTTGATACACTGTCTTGCACTCTCTCTGCAGCTTATGAATTTGCCCTGGGGGATGTAAACCCCCCCGTGCACGCGTGGGCCGTCATGAATGTGTACAGAGGACACGCCAAACAACATTCGCCTGATTTCAGTTTCCTCGCCAGATGCTTTCAGAAACTGTCGCTCAATTTCACTTGGTAAGAAACGCAGAAGAAGAATGCATCTGGTTTGTTTACATTGGCTGCTTTTGCTTATATAGTGTCATTCTGTTCACCTCATTTATTGAACTGATTTATGAAAGTTTTGGCTATAAGGCCAAGCATTAATGCACTTTCAGCCATTCAAAGATTAAGGTGAAAAGAGGGAGTTGGAGTGGATGGACGGCAAGATATGAGAAAGGAAGTGGAAACTGTGATGAAGTAAAAGATTAAAAGTGGGTGCGGATAAGGGCCGAACGGATTCTGCAGACAACCTTTAGTAATGCCTACAGTGTACCACATGAGGTGTACTGACGCACAACTCCCCCCCCCCCCCAACCTCCAACTTGTTATTTACAGACTGGTAATGTCTGTGAGTTTTGACCTGTATAATATGAAAAATGCAGTGGTTTTTATTTCCTTATTTAAGAGTTCGTTTAAACTGTAAACGGAAAGTTCACTCAACTTAGCTTTGGTGTTTAAGATCTCATCTTGATGACGAGCTATTACGAAAATGTTGGTAAAAAAAAAAAAATTCCAGAATAAGGATGTCTCAAAAGCTCAAGCGAAGATTCACTGTGTTACTGCCCTAAAACAATTCGCCTTAAATTTTAATTATTTATTTATATTTTCATCCATTCATTAAAATTCATTAATGTATCTTTTATCAATGCCTGATCTCTTTTTTCTGTATTTCCTATTATCTGCTGCGACTTCTTTCAAATGAACACCACGTTCTTAGGAAGCTGGAACTTCAAGTCAATGGCCCTGTAGGCTTGTTCTATTTGAAAATGGGTTCATCTTCTGAATAATAATAATAATAATAATAATAATAATAATAATAATAATAATAATAATAATAATAATAATAAAGAGAGAGAGAGAGAGAGAGAGAGAGAGAGAGAGAGAGAGAGAGAGATCTACGTGAATCATTACAGAAAGATTAATTCTCCAGAGTCCCTTATACCCTCTCCAAAACATAAAAAGTGAAGTACAGAAAG
>JANJGK010000007.1:60945471-60973668 GCA_039081455.1 Macrobrachium rosenbergii
CCTACAACAATTCTACTTGTATTGTACAAGTATAACTCTCTTGCATTTTTATCTATTTATTTCATCACTTGTTGATTTATTTTTCCTTTTCTGACAACTGATCTCTTCTTTCTCTATTTTCTATAACTTTCTGTTACATCTTTGAAATGAACACCATATTCTTTGGAATCTTGATATCAAGTCAATAGCCCCTGTGGACTTGTCCTATATGAATAAGGTTTGCCTTCATAATAATAATAATAATAATAATAATAATAATAATAATAATAATAATAATAATAATAATAATAATAATAATAATATAAAATAATAATAATAATAATAATAATAATAATAATAATAATAATAATAATAATAATAATAATAATAATAATAATTAGTTGTTCTTAAACCATGACAGACTTCAGACATTTATGAGTACTCCATTATCCTGAGTCTTCTAACATTTATAAGTGCTCCATAATCTTGTACACTTGTAAGTGCTCCATAAACCAGCGAGGTCCTCTGACATTTACAAGTGCTCCATCATCCTAAATACTTACAAGTGCTCCATAATCCTGAACACTTATAAGTGCTCCATATATCTGAGAGCATTCTGACATTTACAATTGCTCCATTATCCTAAACACTTACAAGTGCTCCATAACCGTGAACACTTATAAGTGCTCCATAAATCTGAGAGTACTCAGACATTTACAAGTCCTCCATTATCCTAAATACTTACAGGCGTTTCATAACCCTGAATACTTATAAGTGCTCCAGGAACCTGAGTCTTCTGACACTTATAAGTGCACCATAATCCTTACAATCTTCTGATATTTTTAATTCATCTCTGAAACAGGTACAGAAAACACCTGGGTATGGGGTTGCTCCCACGAGGGGTGCGGAATGAAGCCAAACTACAGCAAATAGAAGGAGAAAAAAGTACGGACAAGGATCAATGCATGGTTCGAGGAAGCCACGAGTCCTTAGGAGAGTCAGTATGGGCAGTTTGATAACGTAAGTTGCTGGGACGCTTAGCCTCCCTGAGCGTAATGGACAGGCTTGCTTCGACAACGAACTATATACTTTCCGGTGTTTTAAAACCTGACCGCACCTGAGAGATTTTAAAGATGAAAATGGATGTAGTTTGGATCTTTTTAATTTTAAAATTTGTTTTTATGTATGTGTCAGTGTTTTAAGACGATTTGATTGTTACCGGGCGTGTTTTTAGAAGTCTAGGTAAATTGGGTTCGTATTAAATGTATATTAATTTTAAATATGATAATTACTAAAATTATACTCAGTTTGTAAATAACTCCCTGCTTTTAGAAGTATCTTATTCACTATGCCTAGGGGGACTGTTCAAAAAGGGCTAAAAAGCTATTATGCTAAAAGTAAAATGCTTTAGTAAATCCCCGAAGAATGGCAGATAATTCAAAGTAATTTCTAAATAACGATAGTTACCTGAAATTATACTCAGCTTGTAAATAAATCGTCTTGCTTTAGAAGTACCTTATTCATTATGCCAAGGAGACTGTTAAAGAAGGGTAAAAAGTCGTAATGTTAAAAGTATAATGCCCTTGTCAATCGCTGGAGAATGACACATGTGCAAATTGATTGTAAAATATTATAAAACATTAATATTCAAAATATCAAAATTATACCAAATTTGTTCAAGGGGACTGTAAAAGAAGGGTAAAAAGTCTTGTCAGTCACCGGAAATTGTGCAAATTGATTTTAAAATTATATAAAATATTAATATTTAAAAGATTTAGATTATACCCAATTTGTTCACAGGGACTGTTAAAGAAGAGTAAAAAGTCGTTATGTTAGAAGTATAATACTCTTGTCAATGGCCGTAGAATGGGACGTGCGCAAATTGATTTTAAAATTTTGTAAAAATACTAGTGTTAAAACAATTTCAATTATACCCAACTTGTTAATGAATCATCTCATTTTAGGAAGCCTCTTATTCTTCATGTCAAGGAAACTACAAAATTAAGTCTTTGTGTCGTTCTCTGGTAAAGTTACATGTGAATTGTTATATATTATTATTATTATTATTATTATTATTATTATTATTATTATTATTATTATTATTATTATTATTATTATTATTATTATTATTATTATTATTATTATTTTCAGAGTACCCAAGAAGTTAAACTTCTCTTCACGGAGAATGAAACAAACTCGAAAAGGATTTTCGGTGTTGAAAATTATACTCCTTATGTCAAAGATGCCTTCCATAGATATATTGTAGACGGTAAGTTAACACATTTCAAATTACCTTTAAAATCCGGTAAAGATTCAAATAAATATCGCATGGTAGTAGATGATAAATCTTTATTTTCCAACAGTTCTTTGATCATCTCATTTGTAAACTGTGATTAAAACAAAGTATATTTAATTATATCCAATATATATATATATATATATATATATATATATATATATATATATATATATATATATATATATATATATATATATATATATATATATATATATATATATATATATATATATATAAATTTCCGACTGACATCGGTTCGAACCCAGGTCTTTCAATTGAAAGGCAAAGGCGCCACCAACGTGTGTGGTCCGGTTAGTAGCGTCCTTGCCTTTCAATTGAAAAAGGGTGGGTCCAATACCGATGTGCGACGGAAATTTATTTCTGTTCCACACGTGATTGTGTTGATTAATTCCAAATATATATATATATATATATATATATATATATATATATATATATATATATATATATATATATATATATATATATATATATAATCTTTCCCAAATGTCCTCAGGAGAGAAATCAGCAGTGAACCCAGTACAACGGGGGACGAAAGTCTGTGCCGACTTCATCGTAACCTTAGACGGAGGGGAGTCACGAACACTGAGAACTCGTCTATGGCTGGTTGATGTCTTACAGCCTTCAAAGTCTGAATTGTTCGGTCAGTCTTTTTCCGCAATTATGGCTGCCAGAAAGGAGGAAGCAGATATTTTCTACAATAAGGTGAGTATATACATACACACACACACACACACACACACACACACATATATATATATATATATATATATATATATATATATATATATATATATGTGTGTGTGTGTGTGTGTGTGTGTGTGTGTGTGTGTGTGTGTGTGTGTGTGTTTGTGTTTGTGTAAATCTCAGACCATAGTAGTCACTTAAATAGCAAAAACATCCATTCTCGTACACAATATATATATATATATATATATATATATATATATATATATATATATATATATATATATATATATATATATATATGTACATATACACATACATACATATATATTGACACTTACGTCAGAGTGGGGTTTTCCTCAATGGGCGTGAATTATACGAAAAAATTTAATTCTCGGTAATGCTATTGTAAATATGCTTATGAAATATGGTTGCGGTCTTTTATTAACGAAACGCTCTTTCCTGCGGAACTAATCTGCTTTTCTTAATCGGTTATTGCCAGTGAAAACTGTAATAACTTACAACGCAATATATATATATATATATATATATATATATATATATATATATATATATATATATATATATATATATATATATGTGTATGTATATATTCCTTTCTTAAAGAATAGATCATTGTTGCTGATTTGTATCCCAAGGCCTCACATAAGAATAACCTTGATAAATCCTTCTTAAGAATCTCCAAACAGTATTTCCTAAACTTTCATGCGATGGCTATTCTCACTTACTACATGTTTCGATAATAACCATGTTTAGTTTTCTGTAAAGGAAAACTATTGTGCCGGCTTTGACTGTTCGTCCGCACTTTATTCTGTCCGCACTCTTATTGTCCGCCCTCAGATCTTAAAAAAACTATTGAGGCTAGAGGGCTGCAAATTCGTATGTTGATCATCCACCCTCCAATCATCAAACATACCAAGTTGCAGCCCTCTAGTCTCAGCAGTTTTTTTTAAGGTTAAAGTTAGCCATAATCGTGCTTCTGACAACGATATAGGATAGGCCACCACCGGCCCGTGTTTATGGGCCGCGGCTCATAAAGCATTATACCGAGACCACCGAAAGATAGATCTATTTTCAGTGGTCTTGATTATACGATGTACAGAGAACTCGTTTGCGCCAAAGAAACTTCGGCGCATTTTTTATTTTTTACTTTTTTTTCATGGCTGGATGTGGAATACGAATTTTAAAAACATCTAATGTATAATGTTTATTTCCATGAAGAGAAGCAATGTAAGTCATTAAGTACGAAAACTATGATGTAAAAATTTAAACCCTTTTTTAGCTCTGAAAAAAAAATCATAATTCATTCAAACGTTTCTAATAAAAAATGAATGCTAACAGCAAGACTAACTGACCTTTCTTTGAAGGATAATCTGGCTTATTTTAGCTTTTATTTTGTACATTGGAATCTAAGGGAATAAGAGCATAATGTATTTCCGCGTCATTATAAAATTCCTGTGAATCTAATGTTGCCCTTAACGGAGGGATTGTGAAATAAAATTGCTAATTAGGTCAATGTCAGTAAATATATTGGCAGCTCAGTTATCCTACGTCTAAGTATCTTTTTCTATAAAAGGAGTTTGGGTTTACGATAAAAAAAATACGCCCATTATGCAACCATACTTCCTATGTTTCAACTTCAAATAACCTAGAACTGGAATTGGAATATAAAACTTAGGTCAAAGGCCAAGCGCTAGGACTTATGAGGTCAGGCAGCGCTGAAAGGGATATTAAGAGTAAAATGGTTTTAAAGGCGTAACAGGTGGAAAACCTCGCAGTTGCACCATGAAACAATTGTTAGGAGAGGGTGGAAATCAGGATAGAAGAAAAAGACTATGAACGGAGGTACAATGCAAGGAATGAGAACGGTTCCAGCTAGGGGCCGAAGGAACGATGCAAAGAACCATTGACTACAGAGAGGTACACTAATGGCGCTACCCCCCTAAGGAGAATAAGTAGCCTCGAATGAAAATTTCAAGCTTACAGCCCATTAATGACAACGCTAATGTCCCCTAATTTTCCGTAGGTCCTGAGTCCACGTCTCTCAGCCGAAGAAAAGCTGGTCTCAAGACAGGCTCTGGCTGGTCTTCTTTGGACAAAGCAGTTTTACCATTACATCGTCAAGAATTGGATGGAAGGTGACAGGTAGGTCGTGTTTATTTCTATCCAGAATCTTTCAACATACGCATTATCAAGCAAGAAGCTGGTCAGACTTAATTAATTTAAAGCGTGAAGTCCATTAACATTTTTCATTCCAGTACCCAGCTTATTTTCTCAAACCCAAAACCGGCCTAATCTCTGCGTCAAAATCATCATATTAAAGTAGATATACAGTAATAACATAGCCTCTATTTCTCTTTTTTGTATTAGCATTGCATTAACATTTCATTGAGGAGTGAACGTTTATTTCTTATGGATAAGACACAAAGAGGGCTTACACACTGACATTCATTTCTATTCTCTTTCAAGGGATCAGCCCCCACCCCCCGAGTCTCGTCGAAAGGGGCGGAACAGTGAATGGCAACATCTGTTCAACAGAGATGTCATCTCTATGCCTGATAAGTGGGAGTATCCTTGGGTAAGTTCAAATTACATTTAGATATGTTTCTTGTTTCATAATTTTAAAGATCCACTCGCTATATGTAAAAGACTTATTTGTTTTATGGAATTAATGGCTGCCAAGCCAAGTGCTGGGACTCTTTCAACAACTCAGAGCTTAAGGCAATAAAAAAAAATAGGGAGTCAGAGAGATTTAACGGCAATTGAAGGGATAACGCGGGAATGAAGTAAGGGCCCAAAGGAACATTGCTAACACCCTTTATTAAACCTACAGTGCACCATGTGCGGCGCACTGACGGCACTACCCCGCTACGGTGTTTATAGGAGACTAGATAATTATGTACAACTTGCAGTGCTGTTACACATACTGGGTGACGTGAGGTTAGGGAAATGGGCTGCTTCAAGTAAATATTTCATGTTAGGTGCTGAAGTCTTTCCCTGCAATTTGTTATACATTCATTGTCTAAGTAAAGAGCTATCTTTTTTTTTTTTTTTTTGCAAAATCACACTCTTTTGTGTTTGAAGACTGATGGGTGTCGTATTATAATATCCTTAGTGAAAATGTAGTGTCACTGAAATTAAACCGGTAATGGATACTGAATTGTGGTAAAGAATGAATTAGATAATGTAAAGTAAATGCTGCAGGGAAGGAAATGTAATGAAAATGAGGTTCTGATGGAAAGTGCTCTCAAGATTATTAAAATATAACAATAATTCCTATTTCAAATAGTGCTTTTCAATTCATACTCAGAATGCGACAAGATTAAAGGACTTTCATTAAAACTATCAACACTATTGTTTTTTAAGTCCAAAGGTAAAGAGTTGTCATGAAATTGAGGTAGTGATGGAAAGTGTTTATCAAAGTAAGAGTGTATAACACAATAATTCGTATTTTAACTCATGCATTTCAATGTTTATTCAAAATTAGTAAAACTTCAAGCTCTTTCATTAAAACTATCAACACATATTCTTTAATTCCCCTTCTCTAGTGAGGTTCTGATTAAAAGTGTTCACGAAAATCGGAAAATATAAGTAATTCTTATTCCAGCTCATGCATTTCAATTTTCTTTCAAAATTCGGTAAGATTTTCCGCTGTTCCACCAAGAATCTCTGAACATTATTCTAAAATAATTTCCCTTCTCTCACGAGGTTCTAAATGAAAGTGTTCGCGAAACTGAGGAAATATAGCACAGTCCTTTTTATTTCAACTCATTCATTTAAATTTTTATCCAGAAATCAATAAGATTTTTCGTTCTTCCAGTTAAACTATCAAAACATTATTCTCTAATAATTCCCCTTCTTTAACGAGGCTCTGATTGAAAGTGTTCACGAAACTAAGAATATGCAACGCAATTATCCCCGTTTCAACTCATGCATTTCAATTTTCTTTCAAAATTCGATAGGATTTTTCGCTGCTGTTCCTTTAAAACTAGCAAAACATTATTTTTAATTCCCCTTTCTCTCGCGAAGTTCTGATTAAAAGTGCCCACGAAACTGAGATAATATAACACAGTCATTCTTATTTCACCCCATCAATGTCAGTTTTTATTCACCAAACTGTCAAAACATTATCCCCTTTTCTCACGAGGTTCTGACTGAAAGTGTTTACGAAACTAAGAATATGTAACACAGTCATTCCTATTTCAATATATACATTTCAGTTTCTATTCGGAATTGAATAAGTTCTTCATCATTTTTTTAAAGCTATCATAACATTATCCTTCAATTCCCTTTCTCATAATGAGGCTCTGATTGAAAATGTTGACGAAACTGGGATATGTAATACAATCATACTTATTTCGATTTATACATTTCAGTTTCTATTCGGTATTGAAAAAGTTCTTCATCATTTTTTTTAAAGCTATCATAACATTATCCTTTGATTCCCACTCTCTTACGAGGTTCTGATTGAAAGTGTTCACGAAACCGAGAATATATAACACAATCATTCCTATTTCAATATATGCATTTCAGTTTCTATTCAGGATTAGATGAGATTTTCACCCTTCTTTGAAGCTCCCATAACATTATGCTTGAATTCCCACTCTCTTACGAGGTTCTGATGGAAAGCGTTCACGAGACTAAGAATGTATAACACAGTCATTCCTATTTCAATATATACATTTCAGTTTCTATTCTGAATTGAATAAGATCTTAACCCTTTCTTTAAAGCTATCATAACATCGTCCTTTAATTCCCACTCTCTTACGAGGTTCTGACTGAAAATGTTCACGAAACTAAGAATATGCAACACAGTCATTCCTATTTCGATTTATACATTCCAGTTTCTATTCAGATTTAGATAAAATCTTCGCCTTTCTTTAAAGCTATCAGAACATTGTCCTTTAATTCCCACTCTCTTACGAGGTTCTGACTGAAAATGTTCACGAAACTAAGAGTGTGTAACACAATCATTCCTATTTCGATTTATACATTCCAGTTTCTATTCAGAATTAGATAAGGTCTTCACCCTTTCTTTAAAACTATCAGATCATTATTTAATTCCCTTTCTCATAATGAGGCCCTGATTGAAAGTGTTCACGAAAATAAAAATATGCAACACATTCATTCCTATTTCAATATACATCTCAGTTTCTATTCAGAACTGAATAAGATCGTCACCCTTTCTTTAAAGCTATCAGAACATTATCCTTTAATTTCCCTTCTTTAGTGAGCTTCTGATTGAAAGTGCTCACGAAATCAAGAATGTATAACACAATCATTCTTATTTAAATTTATGCATTTCAGTTTCTGTTCAGAACTGAATAAGATCTTGACCCTTTCTTTACAGCTATGAGAACATTATCCTTTAATTCCCCCTTCTCTAATTTCGTAAGACAGTACGCCTCATGGGATTTAGCCTTCCACACCGTCGCCCTAGCCCTTGTGGATCCGGAATTCGCCAAGGACCAGCTCCTCCTGTTCCTGAGGGAGTGGTACATGCATCCCAACGGACAAATTCCAGGTAAAGAAAGTGTTCTTCCTATTTATTTATTTATTTATTTTTTGAGGTAGTGCATTGCTTGCTTTATGTTCAGAATCTAATGGTTATAGCTTAGAGTGAAGTTACTGACTTATTACAGGAGGATTAGTCCCTATTGATCTGTTAATTTGATGACTGTTCTTACACAAAGGCTTATAATCTATAGAGAATATACACCAGTTTTAATCCTTTAAAGGAACATGTTCAGAAGCACAGTTTTGAAATTGTATTTTGTAAATTTATGAATTTTAACGTATAAACATGAGATTTAGATCAGGTTTTACTAAAAGAATAAATCTTCTATTGATGTTGTTTTTTTTTAGCAGTATGAGCTAAAATCAATTTAATTTTGATATTTTTATCAAAGCACTGGTCTCTAAAAAATTACTTTGTGTGCTGTGAAGAAAATTACTAAAGTTTTATATAACTATAGAAAATCATCCATTGAATAGGGAGAAAGAAAGAAAGAAAATACACACGATATATGTAACCTCTGAACTTCTCCATTTCTCCACACTTTTGGATACACTTACACAACAACTCCTATGGCCCAAATGAAGAAAAAAACAAGGAAACTCTGACACCCTTGGCAGGATTCGAACCCGCACCCGATATGCCAGAATGGGGCTAGGAGACAATGATATTAACCAACCTCATTATGACAGAATGGGGTTAAGATTCAAAGAGATTAACCAACCTCATTTTGACAGGATGGGGTTTAAGCAACAAAGAGATCAACCAACTTCATTCTGACAGAATGGGGTTAAGTAGCAAAGAGATTAACCAACCTCATCCTGACAGAATGGGGTTAAGAAACAAAGAGATTAACCAACCTCATCCTGACAGAATGGGGTTAAGAAACAATAAGATTAGCCAACCTCATTCTGACAGAAAGGGGTTAAGAAACAAAGAGATTAACCAACGTCATTCTGACATAACCCCATACCATCAAATCGGGTATGGATTCGAACTCTACCAGGGAATCAAAATTTCTTCATTTGTATTTCATTTGGATCCTAGGTTTTGCAGCAACAATCGTAAATCCAAATGTGTAGGGAACTCGAGAAGCTGAGAGGTCACAGGGGCTATTACAAATACCAATACATCTCATAATCAAGCGCCCAATAGATTTGATACACTGTCTTGCACTCTCTCTGCAGCTTATGAATTTGCCCTGGGGGATGTAAACCCCCCAGTGCACGCGTGGGCCGTCATGAATGTGTACAGAGGACACGCCAAACAACATTCGCCTGATTTCAGTTTCCTCGCCAGATGCTTTCAGAAACTGTCGCTCAATTTCACTTGGTAAGAAACGCAGAAGAAGAATGCATCTGTTTTGTTTACATTGGCTGCTTTTGCTTATATAGTGTCATTCTGTTCACCTCATTTATTGAACTGATTTATGAAAGTTTTGGCTGTAAGGCCAAGCAATAAAGTACTTTCAGCCATTCAAAGATTAAGGTGAGAAGAGGGAGTTGGAGTGGATGGACGGCAAGATATGAGAAAGGAATTGGAAACTGTGATAAAGTAAAAGATTAAAAGTGGGTGCGGATAAGGGCCGAAGGGACTCTGCAGACAACCTTTAGTAATGCCTACAGTGTACCACATGAGGTGTATCGACACACAACTCAAACCCCCCCCCCCACCCCTCCGCCCCCGCCAACTTGTTATTTACAGACTGGTAATGCCTGTGAGTTCTGACCTGTATAATATGCAAAATGTAGTGGTTTTTATTTCCTTATTTAAGAGTTCGTTTAAACTGTAAACGGAAAGGTCACTCAACTTAGCTTTGCTGTTCAAGATCCCATCTTGATGACGAGCTATTGCGAAAATGACGGAAAAAAAAAAAAAAAAGGATTTCCAGAATAGAGATACTCAAAAGTTCAAGCGAAGATGCACTTTGTTACTGCCCTAAACAATTCGCCTTAAATTCTAATTATCTATTTATATTTTTATCCATTTATTAAAATTCATTAATGTATCTTTTATCAATGCCTGATCTCTTTTTTCTGTATTTCCTATTATCTACTGCGACTTCTTTCAAATGAAGACCATGTTCTTAGGAAGCTGGCACTTCAAGTCAATGGCCCTGTAGGCTTGTTCTATTTGAAAATGGGTTTATCTTCTGGATGATAATAATAATAATAATAATAATAATAATAATAATAACAATAATAATAATAATAAAGAGAGAGAGAGAGAAAGAGAGAGAGAGAGAGAGAGAGAGAGAGAGAGAGAGAGAGAGAGAGAGATTAACGTGAATCATTACAGAAAGATTAATTCTCCAGAGTCCCTTATACCCTCTCCAAAACATAAAAGGTGAAGTACAGAAAGAACTATATTCGCTGCATCAGTTGTTATATAAATCACTGGAAACAAAGAGAAAGGAGTGTTGACATAAGGTGATCTTCTTATTAAGGGTTACTTAGGGCTTCCAAATACTCTTATCTTGACGTTTCTCTATATTCGCAGTTCTACAAATGTCTATTTCTGTATTGTAAGTTCTAGCAAGTCCTTATCAACCAGAGACTGAATGCAGCCATACTACCAATTGGTTCTTAGCCACGTTAAATAAGTCTAATCCTTCGGGGCCAGCTCCTAGGAGAGCTGTTAATCAGCTCAGTGGTCTGGTAAAACTAAGGTATACGTAACTTTTGCCTTTTCAAAAGAATATAAAAAAAGCGATATTGCGTTTAAGGCATAAATCCTATCATGGAGGAAATTGCTAGTACTTTTCTTCGTGATATAACTTTTATGTTGCATTTTGGATTCCCCCAGGGGGAATAGTGCCGTCAGTGAACCTCACACGGATCAACGGGTCACTGTAGGCGTTACTTAAGGTTCTTTTCAGAGTCCCTTCCACCCCTAGTTGTGACTCCTTCGTGCCTTTTACTGCACCTCCGTTCACATTCTCATTCCTCTTGCATTCCCCTAACAATTGTTTCAACCCTATATCCAGCGCTGAATGACCTCATTGTTCCACTCGTTCGGCCTTAGGCGTAAATTATATATTTCAATTAAAATATTTTGGATTAATAGGTCAATCGATATTTTACTTGAATAATAGTTTTGAATGAATTAAAATCTGTTTTACTAAATTTAGTAAATAACTTTTGGTATTCATTCATATTTCAAACAGTAAGGGGTAAATGAAATTCTTAAATATTCCACATAAAGCTTGTACCTTTCAACCTCTGCAGTATGTATGAATGCATGTATGTATGTATGTATATTTTCCATTACGGTTAAATATTATTTAATTCTGGCATCCCTGCAGGTGGGTGAACAGGAAGGACCCGAATGGACGAAATCTTTTCGGCGGTGGATTTCTGGGACTTGACAATATTGGCGTATTTGACAGATCACGGCCCCTGCCTGTCGCGGGTCAACTTGAACAGGTGAGGGTTATTGAAAACGGTACAAATTTTCGATAATTTTATAGTTTATGATTACTTTTATTTTTAAAACATTCCGGTATTTTTTTATTATTGAATGTAAATGCATCAATCTACCAAAGAAAACTTGATTTATGAGTGAATTCAAAGAATAAATCTAATTACCAAAGAAAACTTCATTCGAGTTTATATGCTTTATGAAAATTTGGCTATGACGCCAAGCACTGAGGCACTATCAGCCATTCGTCACGTAAGACAGTAGTAAGAGGGAGTTGGAGAGGTTGGACAGCAATATGGAAGAAAGGACGTGGGAACGGAGGTAAAGTAAAAAACTAAAAATTGGTGTACCTAGAGGCCGAAGGTACGCTCCCAAGAACCTTTGGACACGCCTACAGTGCAGTGTATGTGGTACACTGACTGTACTACACCCTGAGAGGTCAATTGCTTACATTATATTTTACCAAGGTAAGACCTTAAAATGGTTGAATATTTTTCCCCCATAAATCAACACGAAAAGCATCATGAAAATGTCACCGAAATTCGTTGTTTTTATAACCAGATGAAACTAGCAATGGCGAACATTTCACCAAAAGTCCGCAGCCAGGAAATACGTATTACCACTGTTCAGGGCAGGGCGAGAAATACTGCACATGCAAGATTATTTTTTATCTTTTTATTTTTTTTTTTTTTATTTTTTTTTTTTATTTTTTGAGGGGGGTATTTCCTTCACGTTAAACTGTCATCAGCAGCGTGGGTTGACTGACTGAAAAAAAAAAAAACTGAGCATTTGTCAGAGAGAGAACCGTATTAACAAATCTTTTCTGCTTCTGAATCAGAATTTCCGTTTGGCAATTTTTTCGTGCGGAATACTAGACTGTTCCATCCATCCCGCGTTGCAAATAAAACCTACAAAAGCGAACCTAAGATAATGTGTTAAATGGTTTAGCTACGACAAATTCTACTGATTTTGTCAGGTCACTTTAGCGTTCGGTTTCAAATAACGGCGACTGTTTAGAAGAATTTCTGATTTGTTACTGAGTTGGATAAGGTGACCTCAGATAAATAAAGAAATTAACATTCAGTTTACCGGAAGGCCTTAATGTGAAAGAGTAATAAGAGTTAGTTTGCATCTAAATAGTTAAGAGAGAGAAAGAGAGAGAGAGAGAGAGAGAGAGAGAGAGAGAGAGAGAGAGAGAGAGAGAGAGAGAGAGAGAGAGAGATTTCAGTATAGTGGAAAGTCTGAAAAATGGACAACAAACACACACATTTACGAGTGTATATATATATATATATATATATATATATATATATATATATATATATATATATATATATATATATATATATATATATATATATATATATACACACACACACACACTCTCTCGTGAGTGTGTGTGTATATATATATATATATATATATATATATATATATATATATATATATATATATATATATATATATATATATATATATATATATATATATATATATATATATATATATATATATATATATATATATATATATACACACACACTCGTAAATGTGTGTTTTTTGTCCATTTTTCAGACTTTCCACGATACTGAAAGCTCTCTCTCTCTCTCTCTCTCTCTCTCTCTCTCTCTCTCTCTCTCTCTCTCTCTCTCTCTCTCTCTTACCTATTTAGATGCAAACTAACTCTTATTACTCTTTCACATTAAGGTCTTCCGATAAACTTAATATTAAAATCTCTGTCTATCTGAGGTCACCTTATCCAACCCAGTAACAAATCAGTAATTCTTTTAAACAGTCGCCGTTATTAGAAACCGAGAGCTGACAAAATCAGTAGAATTTGCTGTAGCTAAACCATTTAACATATTATATATATATATATATATATATATATATATATATATATATATATATATATATATATATATATATATATATATATATATATATATATATATATATAATTCAGTAACATTTCTGTTGAAAACCCTATAAATACAGGATTCTAATAATCCGTTAATCGGTCAACCCACGATCAAAATCCTACACATATCAATTTTTTTCCACCAAACATTTTACCGAACTAAATCCTCTTACGCGACCGCAGGCCGACGGAACAGCCTGGATGGCGTTTTTCTGCGTGACGATGTTGGACATGGCCCTGACGTTAGCTGAACACGACCCTGTTTACGAAGACATGGCGTCTAAATACTTCGAGCATTTCATCCTCATCGTGGACGCCATCAATTCCTCAGGGCAAGGACACGGTCTGTGGGACGAAGAAGACGGCTTCTATTACGACTTCATCAGGAGGGACGACGGCGTGTCCATGCCTTTGAAGGTGAGATGGCTGAATCTCCGTGGTTTTGGTTAATGCTGTTGTGGTTGGACTCGTGGCTAGTATTTAGTTTTCTGTAAAAGAAAACTACTGAAGTGGCTATTTGTCTGTCCGCCCTCAGATCTTAAAAACTACTAAGGTTAGAGGGCTGCAAATAGGTATATTGATCATCATCAAACATACCAAATTGCAGCCCTCTAGTCCCAGTAGTTTTTATTAGTTTTCTGTAAAAGAAAATGATTGAGATGGTTATTTGTCTGTCTGTCAGCACTTTTTTTTTATCCGCCCTCTGATCTTAAAAACTACTGAGGGTAGAGGGCTGCAAATTGGTATGTTGATCACCCACCCTTCAATCATCAAACATACCAAGTTGCAGCCCTGTATCTAGCCTCAGTCGTCTTTATTTTATTCAAGGTTGAAGTTAGCCATAATCGTACGTCTTGCACCACTATAGGTGCCAACTACGCGGGCTACCACCGAGCCATGGCTGTGAGTTTCATACAGCATTATATGCTGTACAGAAAACTCGATTGCGCCGAAGAAACTTCGGCGCATCCTTTCACTTTGTTTTATCGTATATTAGCTGTTTTATGTATTTATCGGTAGTAATTGTCATAATTTCTGACGCATGTCATTTTGATTCTTGTCATTATAATATATATTTTAGATGCCTTTTTCTTAATCTTTGTGTTGTTGGTCATCCCTGTTGTGGTTTGACAAGTACCGAGATTTTTTAAAAGCCACATTTTACCTGTCTTATCTATTTATCAGCAGTAATTTTCATTTGTCGTGCATGTCCTATTTTATGTCAGTATGCTATATATTTTAGTACTTCCATCTTAATTTTGATGCGCCTTTTATACTTTATTTTGTGAGCATCGTCTCTATTTCATATGCAATGTTCTCTCTTTGAAATATCATAAGCCATTTTCATAATTTTGGACGCAAGTCATTAATTTATATCAGTATACTATATGTTTCAGTTTTTTATCTTCATTTTGAAGCGTCTTCGATACTTTTTTTACAAACAATGTGTCTATTTCATTTGCAATCATTCATTGAAATATTAATCATTTTGAGATTTTGTGACGCAAGTCTTATTAATTTATATCAGTAAAATATTTATTTCCGTGTTTTCTTCTTAATTTTCAAGCGTCTTTTGTATATTCTTTCGAACATTATCTCTTTCACATACAATCTTCTTTGAAATATCAGTTTTACAGTGTTCTTGATTAGATGAAATATTGGATACAAATATTCTGTGCATGGATATTTGATGTTTTCCCATGTCCTTGATTAGATGAAATATTACACAAGAATATTCTATGTATGGATATTTTAGGTTTTCCCATGTTCTTGATTAGATGAAATAATGAATTAAAATATACTGTGTATGGATGTTCGATGATTTTCCCATGTTCTTGATTAAATGAAATACTGGATAAAAATAGTCAGCAAATGGGTATTTGAGGTTTGTCTCATGATGTCCTTGATAAGATGAGATATTAGATAGAAATATTCTGTGCGTGGAGATTTGAGGTATGTCCCAAGTTCTTGATTAGATTAAATAATGGATAGAAATATTATTTGTATGGATAATTTGTGGTTTTTCCATGTTTATCACTAGATGAAATATTACATTAAAATATTCCGTGTATGGATATATGATGTGTTTGCCATGTCCTTGATTAGATGAAATATTAAATAAAAATATTCTGTGTATGGACATTTGGGTAGTTTTCCATGGTGTTCATTAGATGAAATACTATATTAAAATATTCTGTGTATGGATATTTGGGTATTTTTCCACGAAATGCTATATTAAAATATTCTGTGTATGGGTACTCGAGGCTTCTTCCATGTTGTTCATGAGATGAAATACCGATAAAAGTAGCCTGCATATGAATATTTGGGGTTTTTCCCATGTCTTTGATTAGATGAAGTACTGGATAAAAATAATCAACAAAATGGATATTTGAGACTGTTGTGTATAATACAAATTCTCGTGGATTTTCAGATTCGGTCCCTTGTTGGGCTGACACCTCTTTTCGCCGTGTTAGTGTTAGTGCGAGAAGAGATGCGTTCTTTGCCAGGCTTTTACAAAAGAGCAAGTTGGTTCATTAAGAACAGACCGGACCTGGCAGCCAGGGTAAGATACCATAGATACCAAAGTAACTTTCGTTACCTGGAACTCATTGTACCTTTTACAGCATTTAGGATTTTGATTGCATATTGTAACTTTTTCTAGCTTTCAGTCTTTAGCAATTAAATATCCCGGTTGCCAAGTTTGTGATAAGAGGTCTTTTGCTCTTAAGCCAGAGATTAATATAGTTATTCATGCCTTTGATTCATGTCGAGAATGTCAGTGGTTTTGGTATTAAGTATCACTAGATATTATTAACCCTATCCGATGGTATGAAGTTAAGCAAATTATGAAAATTCATAGTTAATAAACACTTGAAAATTTTCATAATTTGAACAACCACTGAAGACAATTTTCTAAATTTTATCTTTATTAAAAAGTTGCTTGTTTTCGTGTGTGGATACATGGTCAAGCGTTTTCACCATTCGCCTTTATTTTATTAACCCTATCTTTATTCAACTCTATTTTCCCTGACGCAGAGGCGGTAAAAAGATTTCCAAAAACTCCTCCCTACTCCGGCCTTCTCAATTTTCTCAGCCTTCCCGTTCGCCCGTCCTCTCTCCATATTTCTTTCATGCCTGCCCTGCAGATATTCCGTGAGTTTCAATATCCCCTTTTCCCTTCCATCCATTATTATTATTCTTTTTTTATTTCCCTTTCCTCTCTCATCCATTCCCCCTTTCAGTGTCCGAAACATTTTCTGTCCCCGTTTCCAGCTTCGGATTTCTGATCATTTCATTATTCCCCGGCCATTCTCTCCCGCTCCTGCCTCCAGGTGGCTTTTCTGACGCAGGAGAATTCTTCGGTGACTGACAGAATGTTATTGTCGGTTCCTACCAAGGAGCAACTGCTTCGCCTACTGGGGTATCTGCTCGACGAAGAGGAATTCTTATCTCCTTACGGCGTCAGGTCCCTCTCCAAAGTACATGAGGTAAGGAAGAATAAACGCGAATAAGGAAGTAGTAATAATGAAGACATAATATGAAATAAAAGTGAAGCAAAGGGAATGCATTAAAAGAGGTAGGAGTATAAATGTCAGCACAGCGTAAAGGTAAAAACGATACGTTCAAAGAAATAGTTATATGAAAATATATGAGTATGTAATGAAATGTACAGTGCACGCAATTTAATGTAATGAAAAGGTAATGAGAGAGAGAGAGAGAGAGAGAGAGAGAGAGAGAGAGAGAGAGAGAGAGAGAGAGAGAGAGAGAGAGAGGAAATATTTTTGTTATTTCTACAATGCATTCATATCATACTTGAATCTAAGCATTATACTTTATGGTTGGAAGCATTTGAATTATTATTATTATTATTATTATTATTATTATTATTATTATTATTATTATTATTATTATTGTTGTTGTTGCTGTTGCTGCTGCGTTGAAAGTTATCGCTGTATCAGCTGAGTTTAATTCTTAATTCGAAAAACCAAACTAAAATCAGGACTGTAATGGATTACTAAAAATTAACTCCTTCCAATCTATTATTATTATTATTATTATCATTATTATTATTATTATTATTATTATTATTATTATTATTATTATTATTATTGTTGCTGTTGTTGTTGTTGTTGTTGTTGTTGTTGCGTTGAAAATTATCGCTGTGTCAGCTGAGTTAAATTTTTAATTCGAAAAAACCAGGCACAAAAATCAGGACTGTAATGAATTACTGAAAATTAACTCCCACCAATCTATTATTATTATTATTATTATTATTATTATTATTATTATTATTATTATTATTATTATTATTATTATTATTATTATTATTATTATTATTATACCGGTCCCCAGCATTCTCCCTTCGTACTGAAAGTCGGGGACGAGCACCACGAAGTGTCCTATGTCCCGGGAGAGTCCAACACCTATCTTTTTGGGGGGAATTCCAACTGGAGAGGACCCATCTGGCTTCCTATGAACTTCCTCATCATAACATCACTGAAGAGGTTTGTAAGGACTTTAATTTTTTTTATTTTTTTTTTATTTTTTGCCCTTGTAATATTCTATCATTTTACCTGTGTATTTTTTGTACCATGTTGTGTGAGTTTTCTTTGTGGTTGCATTATATTAGTAGAAGTTTTTTTCTTTATTCACTCTTGCCTTCACTATTTACAAATTGATTTAGTGCTCGGTATTATTATTATTATTATTATTATTATTATTATTATTATTATTATTATTATTATTATTATTATTATGAACTTCCTTATCATAACATCACTAAAGAGGTTTGCAAGGATTTTATATATATATATATATATATATATATATATATATATATATATATATATATATATATATATAATATATATATATATATATATAATATATATATATATATATATAATATATATATATATATATATATTTTTTTTTTTTGTTTATTGTACTGTTCTGTTATTATGTATTTGTTACCATATTGTGAGTTTTCTTTATGGTTGTATTATATTAAGAAATTTTAAATGACCTTTATATATATATATATATATATATATATATATATATATATATATATATATATATATATATATATATATATATATATATAAACCCAGGACTATGGAAGGACCATTAATCAACTATCTACCGACATAAGTTTGAAACCGATTCTTCAATAGCCTTGGACCGTATCAAATCAGATTAGGTCTTCCTGGAAACCAACCATTTTGGATGTCATTGTAGAAGCCTAATATCAAGGATATACTGTTTCTGTGTTCGACGAGCATCAATTACCTGGTCATCTTAATCCCCACCCAAGAGAAAACCGTGATGAAAGCTTAAGTGTCGACGAAAACTGGCATCTGGTGAGATCTGTTCGGACAGTATATATAAAATGAGAGTTTCAAAAGTAATCTTTACTTATGTCTCATTTGAATATGGCTTCAGAAGGCCTCCAAAGCTAAGGCCTTCTGGACTGATACAGTGATGTCTATAAAAAAGAATTATTATTATTATTATTATTATTATTATTATTATTATTATTATTATTATTATTATTATTATTATTATTATTATTATTATTGAAAGAAATCGCTGCATCAGCTGCATTGTCAATGCAGCTGATGCAGCGATTTCTTTCAATAGTAATTTTTGTGAGAGGGTCTGTTGCCAATATATTATTATTATTATTATTATTATTATTATTATTATTATTATTATTATTATTATTATTATTATTATTATTATTATTATTATTATTATTATTTTGAGTCCTTTTGTGTTTACTTGGTTGAAAAGGGGAGCCGAACAGATTCCTGAAAGCTATCTGTACTGTTTTATCTTTAAATATAGGTACAGATACATAACTGTGGATTCGTATCTCCATTATTATTATTATTATTATTATTATTATTATTATTATTATTATTATTATTATTATTATTATTATTATTATTATTATTATTATTATTATTTTTGATGAGCAACGAGTAAGAGTGCCATTTACTTATGCGGTATGGAAAGCCTATACGAGAACAAAATGTAAATAAAAAAGACTGGAATTGTACACCATCCCAATAACAGTAAGATGTAAACATACATCCCTCACACCACAGACCAATAAATAAAACGACATCACTTGGTAAATAATTATGTTTGAGTAAATAATTATGTTTGATCTATAAGTACAGCTAATATCGAACGAAATTTCATGTGTGATTATTATGACCTAATCGAAATCAATAAAAAAAAATCTAGACAAAAGAATAAGGCAATAAAGTTTGCAGAGGGACACAAATACAGGACTGTTGAAGGTCGTGACAACATCTACAGAACAAACCTAATTTAGTATGTTCCTGGACACCACATAGAGACGATCTTCTATCGAATATTATTTCATTCCCTTTCAGGTATCATTTCTTCTACGGGGACGAACTGAAGGTGGAATGCCCCAAGGGTTCGGGTAGTTTCTTGACTCTGGAACAAGTGGCAGTGTTCCTTGCCAGGAGAGTGGCCAACCTCTTCTTACCGGGAGAAAATGGATGTCGCCCGTGTCATGGTAATGTTTTCTTGAAATATTATTTTGTTTCTTACATAATTATGTTAATCGCATATTATGCATCTTATTTATATTGGTTGAAGACTTTTGACGAAGAGAAAGGCTATTTTGGTGTATTCTCAAATAAAAATTGTTTTCCGCACAACAGCTTAATAATTTTATAACAAACAGAGAGGAAGGTTTATGATGACATTCAGTGGCTTCTCTCATTTTATATAGTCTCCCTACCAGTTCGATCGTAACTTATGCATGGTGCTTTTATCATATTGGTTGAAGACTTATGACGAAGAAAAAGGCTATTTTATTGTATTCCCAAATAAAAATGTTTTCCGTACAGCAGCTTAATAATTTTATATAAAAAAAGTGGAAGGTTTATGATGGCATTCAGTGGCTTCTCTCATTTTATATAGTCTCCCTACCGATTAAATCGTATCTTACGCTTGATACCTTTTTTATAATGGTTGAAGACTTATGACGAAGAGAAAGGCTATTTTGGTGTATTCTCAAATAAAAATTGTTTTCCGTACAACAGCTTAATAATTTTATATAAAAAAGGAAGGTTTATGATGACATTCAGTGGTTTCTCTCATTTTTCATAGTCTCCCTACCAATTCGAAACATTAGTCTTATATTTCTAATAACCAGATAAATTTTTTACGACAAACACAGTATTCTGATACTTTTTTACTGTTTCTCTCTGCAACTCGAAACCGTTTTATATTTTACTGTAAAATTGGTTTTGGAATTTGCAAATAAACGTTCGATTATTAATTTACACCCCGTTTGGGGGTAGTGCCATCAGTGCAGCTTATTCAGTGCACTGTAGGCATTACTTAAGGTTCTTCTCAGCGTCCCTTCGGCCCGTAGCTGCAACCCCTTCCATTCCTTTTACTGTACCTGCGTTCATATTCTTTTTTGTTCCCTTTTACTTTCCACCCTCTCCAAACGATGATTTCATAGTGCAACTGCAAGGTCTTCCTTCTGTTACACGTTTCAAACTTTTTTACTCTCAGCTTCCCTTTCAGCGCTGAATGACCTCATAGGTCCCAGCGCCAGGCCTTTGGCTTAAATATTCTATTACATTCAATATTAAATTACAGGTTACATTCTTAATTTTTCAGGTGAAAATTGGCAATACCGTGACGACCCAGCATGGCGAGATTTGATTTTGTTTTACGAATTCTTCCACGGGGAGACTGGAAGAGGTTGCGGGGCTTCCCATCAATCTGGGTGGACGTCCCTGGTCGCAAACTGCCTCAACATTACCCTGGGTTACTCTCAAGCTGGTCTGACCAGCAACGATTAAAACGAAAGTGTTCTTTATCCCCTTAGGTGTGCACTGACCTCACGTGTGTGCAATGTAGGCTTTACTAAAGGATGTTTGCAAGGTCCCTACGCCCCTAGCTCCATCCATAGTTGCAAACTGCCTCAACATCACCCTGAGTCTCAAGCTGGTCTGACAAGCAACGATTGAACGTGGATTTGTTTACCCCCCTAAGAGGCTAATGCCGCCAGTGCACCTTACGTGAGCGATGTAGGCTTTACGAAGGGATGTTTGCAGCGTTCGGTCCCTAGCTGCATCCTCTTTCAAGCTTTTTATTTTACCTCCACCCCCGATTCCTTTCTTCCATCTTGTTGTTCAGCCACTCCAGCTCCCTCTGTTCTATGTCTTGAACACTGAATGCCTGAACGTGTCCCATTAATTGCCTATATAGGCTAATTTTCATGAACCAACCTAATTTTCATAATTTTTTATGATTTTCTGAGTTAAAGAATAAAGTCTTTTATTCTGGGAATGTGTTTTTTTCTGTGAAAAGAACCAAAGAGGCTTTAGTCGATCATTAATCATTGGGAGAATGATTTAGAAATGATGGAATTTTTCAGAGCCAGAGAGAAGACAAAACTTTAATATAAAGACGAGGTGCAAAAATTACTGTCACACAGATATTTATCAGCAACTCTACAAAACAAAGTATTTTTGAAATAATTTTACCACCAAAGCTTGCAAACATCGTAGACTTTAACACACACACAAAAAAGATAAATGAAAAATGAATCACCGGTATTAAGGATGGTAAAATGTAAATATATTTCTCCACTTCCTCCATTAATTTTAATAGAATTCGGTTTATTTGTTCTCACGAAGAAAAATAAACTATTTATGAAATGAGCCGTCAGCTGAATTTGTCAGAAAACGTACTTGCCTTTTACAATGGTAAGTTACTGTACTAAGTTATTCTTTACAACGGTAAGGTCTGTAAAAAACAGAAAGTTAAAACTTTATAACTTCATTTCTTCGGAACGTATTTTCATATTAAAATTATGAAAAATGAACCCTTCTGTTTGCTATGCCTCTACCACAGGGAAATTAACCTGGAGTATAACCAGTAATATGGTATACCTTTAAAATTTATTAAAAACAAGCTCGCTATTGTATCTTTGAACGTTGTTATATACGAGAGAGTATTACTAAGGATAACAGAACTCTCTAGGTGTGTATACTATGTATAAAGTGAAAATCTCCATATGATATTAGAGAGGAATTTCTGGTTGCTTGTCATGTACTGTAAAAAAAAAAAAACTTTGGATATAAAGCAAAAATCTATATCTGTGGCATCAAATTGATATCAGTATGGTAGAGAAGAGGCATATTGTATAATTTATTTCAGAGAGAAAAGGTTCATGTTATGGCAATTAGTACAAAAGTGAGAGACAGGATATATATATATATATATATATAATATATATATATATATATATATATATATATATATATATATATATATATTATATATATATATTTAAACTGTTCAGCAGAAATTTCATGGATGAAACAACTGTGCAGGAGACCATCACCATATTATAAGCTTCATACAGCTCTTCTAATCGGATCATCAACTTTGGATCAAGTCCCCCGCCCCCCCCCCCCCCCAACGCCCCACGACCGAACCTGCTCCCCCATACCCACCACTCACCCCTCCCGCACACTGTCATTCACTTTTATTTTACGTGAAGTCTCATTCATTGATATAAAAGCTCCCTTATTCCCGTACACCTCCTAGTCCTCTCCTGACAATTTCTAATCGTAAGAAGTTTTCTCGAACCCTTTGTATCCCATTCGCCATACACGACCGGACCAGCTAATTACAATGAACTCCATCTTCTTTTTAGTTACGCGAAACGTTTAAGCACTGCTATTTATCTCATATTGTTCATCCCTTCAATATTTTTTCTTATATCAGAGATTTCATATTTCTTCTTTTTATTTGTCAATAATACGCATCCATTACTTCCTGTAAGGAGACAGCTGTATTTCATAATCAGGATGAACGATTTTAAGTTTCCTATAAAGAGTTAGTGTACTAAGCTCTCTATTAAAACGGAAAGTTTAATATTCAAGTAACACTAACAAAGTTTTCGAATACTGTGATCCTTATCTATCAGTCTGTTATTTTTTATGATAATTGTGAAATTCTGAGACCCTAATATGACAAGTATGTTATGCAGACCCAAATGAATCGCGGACATTCAGGAAGAGAAATCGAACCAAATATATTTCACATTTTTTATTTTCTGTAAAAGAAAACTATTTGCCGACTTTGTCTGTCCGCCCGCTCTGTCCGCACTTTTTTCTGTCCGCACTTTTTCTGTACGCCCTCAGATCTTAAAAACCACAGAGGCTAGAGTGTTGCAAATTGGTATGTTGATCATCCACCCTCCAATCTTCAAAAACACCAATTGCAGCCCTCTAGCCTCAGTCGTTTTTATTTTATTTACGGTTAAAGTTAGCCATGATCGTGCTTCTGGCAACGATATAGGATAGACCACCACCGGCCTGTGGTTGAAAGGGCCACGGCTAACGCAGCATTATACCGAGACCAGCGAAAGGTAGATCTATTTTCGGTGGCTTTGATTATACGCTGTAGCGGCTGTACAGAAAACTCGATTGCTCCGAAGAACTTCGGCGTATCTCTTACTTGTTAAATGTTGTAACTGTATTACTGGGTAAGAAATATTGCAGTTTCTTGAAGTATTTTCGGTTTTAAACCTGTGTGCTCTTACACTTTTAGAAAGAGGTAAAGAAGGAAAAATAGATGAATGATTTATCAAAATGAGAAAATGTTGGAAATAGAGATAGAAGGAAAAAATGAATGATTTATTAGAATGAGAAAATTTTGGGAAACAGATATAGAAGGAAAAAAAGGATGAATGATTTATCAAAATGAGAAAATTTCGGGAAACAGATAAAGAAGGAAAATAAGATGACTGATTTATGAAAATGAGAAAATTTTTGGAAAAATAAAGAATGAAAAATATATAAATAATTTATCAAAATGAAAAAAATTTCGGGAAACAGATATAGAAGGAAAGAAAGATGAATGATTAATCAAAATGAGAAAATTTTGGGAAACAGATACAGAAGGGAAAAAAGATGAATGATTTGTGAAAATGAGAAAATTTCGGGAAACAGACATACAAGGAAAAAAGATGAATGATTTATCAAAATGAGAAAATTTCGGGAAACATATAGAAAGAGAAAAAGATAAGTGTTTTATCAAAATGATAAAATTTTGCAAACAGATATAGAAGGGAAAACAGATGAATGATTTATCAGAATGAGAAAATTTCGGGAAACAGATATAGAAGGAAAAAAAGATGAAATTTATCAAAATGAGAAAATTTTGGAAACAGACATAGAAGGGAAAAATATGAATGATTTATCAAAATGAGAAAATTTTGGAAAACAGATATAGAGGAAAAAAAAGATGAATGATTTATCAAAATAAGAAAATTTTAGGAAACAGATATAAAATGAAAAAAATGAATGATTTATCAAGATGAGAAAATTTTGGGAAACATATAAATAAGAAAATAAAGAAGAATGATTTATCAAAATGAGAAAAATTCGAGAAACAGATATAGAAGGAAGTGAAGATGAATGATTTATTAAAAAGAGAAAATTTTGAGAAACATAAAGAAGGAAAAGAAAGATGAAATTTATCAAAATAAGAAAATCTTGGAAACAGACATAGAATAAAAAAAGATGAATAGTTTATCATAAGTAGAAAATGAAGAGTCAGTCTGACATTATACACTTTTTTTAATAGTATCCCTTATTTTTGCTTTCACTTATTTGGTCACATTCTCTCTCTCTCTCTCTCTCTCTCTCTCTCTCTCTCTCTCTCTCTCTCTCTCTCTCTCTCTGTTTTTTCTGGAGAGTTTAAGGGAAAATATAGCAAGTGCTCTATAAACACCAGGCTCCCTCTCGGGTAGAAAATTGTGTTTTTCTTGATTCTGCTTCTGGCAGACAGTCCTCATTACGGTGGGATGGGGCTTTCTTCACTCTCTTGTACAGATATTGCTCAACTCATCGCATTTTTCTCTCTCTCTCTCTTTCTTTCTTTCATTTATACTTCTTACTTCTTTCTTGGCCTACACACACACCCATGTGTGTGTATATATATACATACATATATATATATATATATATATATATATATATATATATATATATATATATATATATATATATATATATATATGTTAGATATATAACTGACATAGACATAATGCCCTCTTAACTTCTCGAATTCTTTTCGCTCTTTTTGATATGCTTGTACTAACAAAGCCTTTGTATCTGGTAAAAAGTAACACATACACACACACACACACACACACACACACACACACACACACACACACATATATATATATATATATATATATATATATATATATATATATATATATATATATATATATATATATATGTGTGTGTGTTTGTTTGTGTGTGTATAAATATGTAGACATATATATATATATATATATATATATATATATATATATATATATATATATATATATATGTATATATATACACACACACATGGGTGTGTGTGTAGGCCAAGAAAGAAGTAAGAAGTATAAATGAAAGAAAGAAAGAGAGAGAGAGAGAAAAATGCGATGAGTTGAGCAATATCTGTACAAGAGAGTGAAGAAAGCCCCATCCCACCGTAATGAGGACTGTTTGCCAGAAGCAGAATCAAGAAAAACACAATTTTTCCTTACCCGAGAGGGAGCCTGGTGTTTATAGAGCACTTGCTATATTTTCCCTTAAACTCTCCAGAAAAAAACAGAGAGAGAGAGAGAGAGAGAGAGAGAGAGAGAGAGAGAGAGAGAGAGAGAGAGAGAGAGAGAGAGAGAATGTGACCAAATAAGTGAAAGCAAAAATAAGGGATACTATTAAAAAAAGTGTATAATGTCAGACTGACTCTTCATTTTCTACTTATGATAAACTATTTATCTTTTTTTTATTCTATGTCTGTTTCCAAGATTTTCTTATTTTGATAAATTTCATCTTTCTTTTCCTTCTTTATGTTTCTCAAAATTTTCTCTTTTTAATAAAGAGAGAGAGAGAGAGAGAGAGAGAGAGAGAGAGAGAGAGAGAGAGAGAGAGAGAGAGAGAGAGAGGTTTCATCGTCATAGCCTCTTGCAACAAGTGACGCAATGGACTTCAGTGAAATTCTATCATTCATATTTCCTGTCTTTTATCTTCCACAAATCTCTAATATACTTCTTAGAGCTTTACTCTCGGATTAACAAAATCCTTCTTATGTGATCTCTTCAACGAAAATACATATGGGAAAAAAACTAGTCATGAAAAGAATAATAAAAAAATCTGAGATGTTTCAGAGAAACTTTCTGAAGACTGGTTAAGAAATACTTTCTGAATAAAAGATACAGTTCCTTCGGAAACCATTCGATTAATTACATGAATTATTTTGCTTTAGTCAGATATTTTGATGAAATTTCTTCCGTTAGGACAAAATCACATAGTTCACCCAGTCCTCTAACTACAAATATACCTCCAGAAACGATCTCAACATTTACAAAGTCACATTTCAGCCTTAATCAAAGAAATCAACTTATGCCACATTACGGCTAAACCTGAATCTGCCTAATGTCAGTGGCGAGTCACACTCGCTGGCCTAGTTCTTCTCAGGGTTTCCCCAGGACTCGAAGGCATATCCTCTCCACATCCTTTACGGATATTACGCGTTATTGCGTAAACCGCATTCATTTCTCAGCGCAATGAAAGCCTAGGTATTACCGATTCCCCTGACCTCGGTAGATAAGTCATTTCGTATTTGCTTGAGCTAAAAATTAAAAATAGAATCAGTCATCTTTTTTCCTTGTGTTTTCTAAAGTGTAGGAATATTCACGGTCTATAAATTACAACGGGTTTATGAACTGAAATGATTTTTCTTAAATGATGGTAATGCCGCAGCAACATTTAATAACTAATAAAAGTTGAATCGGCAGCGAAAAATATAAATTGTTATGAAAGAACAATTCTTAAAAATACGAGCCATTAGGGGAGATTTTCGCGTTTTCAGATGAAGCAGGTGTTTGTTATAATAAAAATAAAGCAAATAGAAAAAAATACGGAAATTAGACTTGATAACAGTTATTGGATATTATATGATACCATTAACAACTCAAATCTTCAGTATACAGTAAAGTTGTATTCTTGGTAAGCAGTGATAAGGCATTTGAATTCTGAGTACTCACAAAATTGAAAAAAGTTTGGTACTATTTGCGAGAATTTCTGTCGTTAAGAAAGAAGCTAAAATACGAAGACTAAGTATAAAAGAGGTGAAGTGGACAATAAACAAGTAAAATATCCGCCGAAGTTTCTTCGGCGCGATCGAGTTTTCTGTACAGACGCTACAGCGTATAATCAAGGCCATCGAAAATAGATCTATCTTTCGGTGGTC
>JANJGK010000007.1:60976268-60988768 GCA_039081455.1 Macrobrachium rosenbergii
GCATTTTCCATAATAATGTTTAGGTTAACAAAAGTTCAAATCATTATAGAGAGATGAAGTTAAATTTACCCATTTCACCGTCAGTTATAACGTTCTTATATAAATGGCGTGGGAGAAGAGGGACACTCCACACACACACACACACAAACGCACTCACACACGCAAATGTGATATATCCTCTCAGTCTCGAAATGCATGGGAGAATTCGTCAGTGATATAGACACAGACCTTAACGACTGTACGTGATTTATGAATCCTTGATTTCTCTATGAGGTTAATTTTATTATTTAATTCATAATGTAGGTTATGCGGTGTCTGATTATGTCTAAGTTATGTTTCGTTATTTTTTTTAAATACTACTGTAATAAATAGTACCGGCTTCATCAAAGACCCATGCTTCATGACAACTCGATAAAAATGACTATCTCTTTCATTCTTGAAATTCACTGTTGGAAACCATTATGGACAGAGTCAATAGACAAAATTTACACCCACGAGGCCTCCGAAGGGAAACCAGCTTGCAGAAAGTGACAAGTTATAAGAAAGAGTGATAAATAAAGAAAATAGATAAATACGAGGGAACGGAAAATAAACCAGATACCCCTGAAATTCAGGGGACGTCAGCGGAGAATTTGCTCCTCGCTTAAACATTCGGAGATCAGAAGATTCCGCAACTGCACTAGGCAGACCACTCCACATTTTAGTTTTAGCCAAGATAAAACTCCTGGCTAGCAAACTGAGTGGTATTAAGCCTGATGCTCGAAAACGATACGACGACGTTCGCTTTGCAGCAGTAGCAAGAAAAAACGGCTAGGTCCGGTAAAGAGGAGTGTAGAGGATGATTGTCGTTGTAGTGCATTTTATGCAACAATAAATGGATATATTTAACTACAAAGACAATTTTTAAGAATGATTAACATTCCGCTAACGTACATCCTGCTTGGGTCTTTTCGTACGTTGATATTAAAACAATATTTGAAATAGACAAACAGAGACAGCGGGATAGAAATACCGTAGATAGAGAAATAAAAAAAAAAGTACACCTTAGTTTTATCAGACCACTGAGCTGATTAACAGCTCTCCTAGGGCTGGCCCGAAGGATTAGACTTATTTTATGTGGCTAAGAACCTATTGGTTACTTAGCAACGGGACCTACAGCTTATTGTGGAATTCGAACCACATTATAGCGAGAAATGAATTTCTATCACCAGAAATAAATTCCTCTAACTCTTCAACAGCCGGCCGGGGAATCGAACTCCGGTCTAGCGAGTGCCAGTCCGCAGCTCTACCGACTCACCCACCGAAGATAAATAAATAGATAGATAGATAGATAGATAGACAGATAGACGGAAAAGATAGAGGAGGGATAGAAATACTGTAGACAGTCAAACAGACAGATAGACAAATGAAGGCCACACTACTTTAACATGAATTTTTCTTTTCACAAACTAAAATCCCAGTTATTATCACGATTCTGAAGAAGTCTTCAAACAAACGGACACCGAGAATGTCACCTCCAAATAAAATAATACTACAATTAAGAAAAAGTGAAAGTCCCTCTGTTTATACCCAGCATAAACATTAAGAGCAAATAGTTGGGAGGAGGGTAATGCAGAATGTAACTGACAGTGCCAGGCTTACCTGTCCTTGCAAATGGAGAGTCAAGTGGAAATCGATGCCACAAATGCATTTCTTCGGACAGAGGTTGAACTCGGTTTCAAGGAGATTGGGTTCGAGAAATGTCCTCTTCTCTCTCCAAACATACTTCTGAGAAAATATTAGTATTATTATTTATTTCAGTAGATGAAACCTATTCACATTGAACAAGCGCACCAAAGGGAGTATTGACTTGAAATTCAAGCTTCCAAAAAATGTTGGTTTCAACCTCCCACCGCAGACCCCACACTCCTGCAGTAACTGATCAGGATGCAAAGCCAGTGATTTTTCGTCGCCCTTGGGGAGACGCGAACCAGCAACATCTGAGTGGCATTCCACGACACTAACCACTAGCGGATCAGCTGGATGATTTCAGTAAATACATGTTATTAAATCAAATCCTTGAAAAAAAAGTATGATTTATTTACTGATATCTTGATATGTGTATGGACTTCCCGCTGTGACACGAGCATTATCCATAAAAAATGCTATTTCAACGAAATGTTTTTATAGCATATAGATAAAAAGGTACATTTTAATAAGGATAAGAAGCATTAGAAGCTAAAGAATTTAAAATTTAGCATATAGCTGGCTACGCACATTGCTGCTAGCCAGTAGCAGCCGGTAGCACGGTGTGCTACCTACCCAGGTAAAGCCGCAGGTACTGCCTAATTGATTTCCTTTTAAATTATGCAGATAGTTTGTATATTTTATTGGCAAAATCTTTAGGTGTTATTCTTCCTTGAATTATAAGCACACTCTTTGAGCTTTAAACAGCAAATTAGTTTGATTTACATTAACAGCAGATGGCAGCAAATTCGATATATTTATATCAAAAGCTTAAGGCAAACTTAATTGTAATCTGTTAGGACTTTCGGATATGTATTAATTATTGTTACTCTTTTAACAAATAATTACGATTTGTCTAACATATTATTATTCCCATCAAGACTATAAGCTTATAACTTACACACGCTCCAATGCACGCTTGAGAAAAAGATATATTTTTACATATTTGAGAAAGTTTGCACGTATGTGTGTGTGTGTGTGTGTGTTCAAGTCCATCAACTCCACCTTACCACTTGGAAATTGGTCCACCTAGCAAATTTATCCTAGCTACATGGGGAGTGCTTACAGTTTGCCAGAAAATCATATTCGTAACGAAAAATTCTAATTCAATGATATTCGACTGGGAATTGTGAATTCATGGAATACGGAGAAAAGTGCCACATAACTTTGCATAAATCCCAAATACCACGTGCTCCTCATTTTTCTTTATTTGCAATTTTTTTGAAGTTGCAACAGAGAAATAATGGGTTTCTCAGTGAGAAGGTTCATAATTTTGTTTTTGTGATTTTTTAACTCAGAGAAAAATTTTTTTTTTCTCGTTAAGGAGGTGCCTGATTTTCGGTAAAAGAATACTATTATGCCGGCTTTGTCTGTCCGTCAGCACTTTTTCTGTCCGCCCTCAAATCTCAATTTAAAAACTACTGAGGCCAGAGGGCTGCAAATCAGTATGTTGATCATCCACTCTCCAATCATCAAACATACCAAATTGCAGCCCTCTAGCCTCAGTAGTTTTTATTTATTCAAGGTTAAATTTAGCCATAATCGTGCGTCTGGTAACGATATAGGACCGGCCACCACCCGACCGTGGCTAAAGTTTCACGGGCCGCGGCTCATACAGCATCATACCGAGAACACCGAAAGATAGATCTATTTTCGGTGGCTTTGATTATACGCTGTAGCGGCTGTACAGAGAACTCGATTGCGCTGAAGAAACGTCGGAGCATTTTTTACTTTTTTTTTCTTTTTTTTAAGAATTGGAACCACCGACATATAGACTTTTTACTAACATTAGATCGATCTTGCGAAGGAAATGTGTTTACTAAATTTTTCCATTTCAAGTGACAACAGACCTGTATGCTAACAATGAACGATTCTGAAAATAGTAAAAAGATGTCAAATTAAATGTTAAAAAATAAAAAAATCGAGTTTTCTGTACAGCGTATAATCAAGGCCACCGAAAATATCTCTATCTTTTAGTGGTCTCGATATAATGCTGTATGAGCCGCGGCCCATGAAACTTTAACCACGGGCCGGTGGTGGCCTATCCTATATCTTTGCCAGAGGCACGATTATGGCTAACTTTAGCCTTAAATAAAATAAAAACTACTGATGCTAGAGGGCTGTAATTTGGTATGTTTGATGATTGGAGGGTGGATGATCAACATACCAACTTGCAGGTCTCTCACCTTAGTAATTTGTAAGGTCTGGGGGCGGACAGAAAAAGCGCGGCACACGAAGCCGGCACAACAGTTTTCTTTTACAGATAACTAAAGACCGGAAATGAGAGACCTCTGTTGGTGTAAATGTTACGCTGACCCAAATACTTCCTGATATTCGACAAGTTCACTTTTTTATACTTTATATTTCTCGATATTGTTATTTCTTAATAGTCATTTTATTTTTATTCTATTGAGCGTCTGATTCTTGCACACGTTCTGCTACAGCATAAACTCATTCTCTTGTACTGAATTTGAACAACATCTGCACAGTCCTATCATCTTTTTGTAACGCTTGTTTTTAACCATTTGCAGTTCCCTTGTTCTTCGTTCTTTCAACAATGCTTTCGTTTTTTTTTACTTAATGTCTCGTTCTCGCACCATTTTTCACTCCAGCACAAACTCAGTCTCTGTAACTGAACAAGTAACATTTGTCCATCTTTTTAAAATGATCCTTTTTTATTTTTTTTTTTTTCGTTTTCTGTAAAAGAAAACTATTGTACCGGCTTTGGCTGTCCGTCTGCACTTTATTGTGTCTGCACTTTCTTAAGTCGGCACTTTTTCTGTCCGCCCTCAGATCTTAAAAACTACTGAGGCTAGAGGGCTGCAAATTGGTATGTTGATCATCCACCCTCCAATCATCAACCATACCAAATTGCAGCCCTCTAGCCTCAGTAGTTTTTATTTTATTTAAGGTTAAAGTTAGCCATAATCGTGCTTCTGGCAACGATATAGGATAGGCCACCAACGAGCCGTGGTTAAAGTTTCATGGGCAGCAGCTCATACAGCATTATACCGAGACCACCGAAAGGTAGATCTATTTTCGGTGGCCTTGATCATACGCTGTAGCGGCTGTACAGAAAACTCGATTGAGCCGAAGAAACTTCGGCGCATTTTTCACTTGTCTATTTTTGTTACGATTTGTAATTCCCCTCTTCTTCCTTCTTTCAACAATTCTTTTCGTATAATAAAAGAATAAATATACTCAAATACCTTATTTTTCTCACCAGGATGTCTATCCAATGTAATACATTCATGAGGAAGACCTGAATTTGCGCTTATATTGTTTTCACTGTTTTCCTTCACAGGAAATTTCTTTCTCCATTTCTGTAACGGAATAAAACACTAAAAAGAATTATAAATTTCTGAGAAGAGAATGAAATTACCTAATCTCGAGTAAGATTACCTAATTCTTTACAGTGTTTTCATACAGACTTTGTAATGTAGTCGACATTATATACAACAAGTAAAAAATGCGCCGAAGTTTCTTCGGCGCAATCGAGTTTTCTGTACAGCGTGTAATGCTGTATGAAACTTTCAGCCGCGGCACATGAAACTCTTAGCCGCGGTTCACGAAACTTTCAGCCACCGCCCGGTGGAGGCCTGTGTTGTTGATACCTATAGTGATGCCAGATGTACGATTATGGCTAACTTTAACCTTAAATAAAATAGAAAATACTGAGGTTAAAGGGCTGCAATTTGGTAAGTCTAATGATTGGAGAGTAGATGATCAATATACAAATTTGCAGCCCTCTAGCCTCAGTAGTTTTTATGATCTGAGGGTGGACGGAAAAAATCCAGACAGAACAAAGTAAGGACAGTCAGACAAACCATCTCAAAAGTTTTGTTTTACAGAAAGCTAAAAATCCCAGAGTCAAGAGATTATCACGTTATTTCCTAATCTTGCTGAGCTTACTAAGTAATATGATGTGCAGAGTGATTAAAGCAGACTCCGTGTTAATCTGTATGAAATCAACTCTTGGGTTATTTTTTACGTAAATGTTTATGCAAAAAATGTGAGCTTTAAAGTGAAATTCGGTATGGCATATGATTTCGAATATTTGCTATATAATTTAATGGATTTGAATAGAATGGTATGTTCTGTTTGCTTCTGACCTCCATAGTATTCATAGATAGCTATGTTTATGTTTCAGTCTCACAAATAAGCATCAGAACAAACAAGTAAGATATCCGCCGAAGTTTCTTCGTCGCAAACAAGTTTTCTGTACAGCCGCTACAGCGTATAATCAAGGCCACCGAAAATAGATCTATCTTTCGGTGGTCTTGTATAATGCTGTATGAGCCGCGGCCCATGAAACTTTAACCACGGCCCAGTGGTGGTCTATCCTATACCGTTGCCAGAAGCACGATAATGACTAACTTCAACCTTAAATAAAATAAAAACTACTAAGGCTAGAGGGCAGGAATTTGATATGTTTGACGATTGGAGGGTGGATGATCAACATAGCAATTTGCAGCCCTCTAGCCTCAGTAGCTTTTAAGATCTGAGGGCGGACAGAACAAGAGGGGACAGAATAAAGTGCGGACGAACAAACGAAGCCGGCACAATGGTTTATTTTACAGAAAACTAAAAGTTAATGCGGTTTTCTTTGCAAAGTATATGTGATATCCTTTCTCTCTCTCTCTCTCTCTCTCTCTCTCTCTCTCTCTCTCTCTCTCTCTCTCTCTCTCCATATATATATATATATATATATATATATATATATATATATATATATATATATATATATATATATATATATATATATATATATATAGTTAGATAGATAAATAATTATCCCAACCAGTGATATTTGAATTGCTTCATGACGTTTCTCATTGCTTCCATTAACCGTTAAAAAAATTAACATACTAAGGTTTCATGAAGCATTTACAGCAATTACATACCAGTCATAACAAACTACAGAACTAATCTAACAAAGATAATGAGGCGAGATGTGGATTAATTAAAAAGAAATATTGATGAAAACCTCGTTGTTGAAAATCGTAAATAATATAATAAAAGAATTGTCTGTTGCTGTTCGTAATACTCTGTGAATACGGTGTAATGTAGTATACTACATGAGAGAATATTTTAATTAATAAATCATACATTATTGCAACCGACCATTTAATTAGAAGGACAGCGTGTTAATCCTCTGAAATATCTTAAAATAACATTATTATTGTATCAGTCTGATGAGATTGCCGTCATCTTGTAATGCTGTACATTAATACTTCGCAGTATGGATACCAGTTAAGTGTATCTTAGTTTAACCAGACCACTGAGCTGATTAACAGCTCTCCTAGGGCTGGCCCGAAGGATTAGATTTATTTTACGTGGCTAAGAACCGACTGGTTACCTAGCAACGGGACCTACAGCGTATTGTGGAATCCGAACCACATTATAACGAGAAATGAATTTCTATCACCAGAGATAAATTCATCTTATTCTTCATTGGCCGGTCGGAGATTCGAACTCGCGGCCAGCAGAGTGCTAGCTCAGAACGGACCCCACTCGCCCAACGAGGAACTATGGATGCCAGTATCATATTTTAATGTTATGAAATAAAGTTCACTTCAGATTGATATTATGGAGAATCCTATGTTAATAAGTCTTAAAGACGAAGTTTTGAAGGAAAATTAAAAGCAAAGAAGCAATTACGTCTCACCAGCAAGAAGCTACTACGCTATAAGCTTCGTTTAATAGCTTAAAGATCATTTCTTTCTCAAAGTATTCATTGTAGCTCAACAAGTCAGCTGTGGAGAACAATGTCATTATTCGATGACGATGATATTTTCGCAAGTCTGATACTCCTAATTTTCTCCTTCCATTCTATTATTTGCATTTCCAGTAAAATGTAATTTCGCTAATCCTCAGATAACTAACTAGGAGGGAAATGGATGAAGTCTGAAAACATAAAAATAAAGTCTTTGATCAGAATAAAATGTCATTTAAGATACTATTTCTTGTCTTTATAGTTTTCGTAACTGGTAATAATTAGATTGTTACCAGATATTCTCCCCCAGTTTTGTCATATAAATATGCAACATTTTATTTTACTTAACTTCTTTTTTCAAGAATTTAGTATAATCAAACTGTTATCCGAAAGCTTACTCAATTTTGAATGATACGGGTATGCTGTATTCTAGGTTATCTTATTTCATATTGTATTGTGTTATTCCTTTCAATTATATTTTGTCCGAAAGCTCGGCAGCATATTTTACTTACATTTTTTTATTTATCAATTTGTTGATTTATTTTTTTCTTTTTAATAAGTGATCTCTTCTTTCTATAGGTTCCATTACCTTCTGTTAATTCTTTCTAATGAACACCATATTCTTTGGAAAGTTGAATTTCAAGTCAATGGCCCCTGTGGGCTTGTTCCACAAGAATGGGTTCATCTGAATAATAATAATAATAATAATAATAATAATAATAATAATAATAATAATAATAATAATAATAATAATAATAATTCTATGTTACATTATTTCTTTAATTTGTATATTTTAGTATTCCTTAATGATACATTAACATGCTGGCAATAATAGATATAATTCAACAGTTTCCTCAATTTTTGATTATACGGATATGCTCTATTGTCGGTTATTTCTCTTCATATTTTCACTTTTTTAGACCGCAAGAAACTTCACAAAAACGATGTTTTGGGCCAGACGTCACTATTCACGTCAATATGCTTATTGCGTGGCCTCATTTAATGGCTCTCTTTCGTCACCTCCTCTTCAAGTGTCGCCTGATATAACGACTGTGGATGCTTCGTGTGATAATAATTCACCTCGGCACTCTAGAAAAGTTATGAAACACTCTTCAATATTTCTGCGACTCAGTGTTAAAATATTTACAGCGTGCTGTAAGAGTTGAAGTGTTATATAAATTCAGCGTCCATTTGTTTCAGAAAATAGATTTACTGATTAAACCGAAATGAAAAAAAATGTGATAATTCACTCCGCCATTCTAAAAAAGATATAAAAAAACTTTAATATTTTTGTGACGCCGTGATGAAATATTTACATCATGATGTAAGTGTTGATGTGTTACATAAATTCAGTGTCCATTTGTTTCAGAAAATAGATTTACTGATTAAACAGAAATGAAAAAAATGTGATAATTCACCTAGCCATTCTAGGAAAGTTATGAAATACTCTCAAATATTTCTGTGGCGCAGTGATAAAATATTTACACTATGATGTTAGTGTTGATGGGTTATATAAATTCAGCGTCCATTTGTTTAAGAAAATAGATTTACTGATTAAACAGAAATGAAAAAAAAAATGTGAGAATTTACCTAGTCATTATAGAAAAGACTTAAAAAAAACTATTTAATATTTTTGTGACGCCGTGATAAAATATTTACATCATGACGTGAGTGTTGATGTGTTATATGGTAAATTCAGCATCCATTTGTTTCAGAAAATAGATTTACTGATTAAACAGAAATGCAAAAAATGCGATAATTCACCTAGCCATTCTAGAAAAGATATAAAAAACTATTTAATACTTTTGTGACGCCATGATACAGTATTTACATCATGATGTAAGTGTTGATGTGTTATATAAATTCAGCGTCCAGTTGTTTCAGAAAATAGATTTACTCATTAAATAAAAAAAAAAAAATACGGTGAGAAATATTGAATTTCTAGTCCTCCTACCGGCACTCTAGAAAAAATATAAAAATTCTTTAATATTTCTGCGACGTCGTGATAAAGTATTTACAGTGTGATGTAAGAGTTGAAGTGTTTATATAAATTCAGCGTCCATTTGTTTCAGAAAATAGATTTACTCATTAAATAGAAATGAAAACAATTGCGATAATTCACCTAATCATTCTTGAAATTTTAGAAAATACTCCTGAACATTTCTGTGACGCCGTGATAAAGTATTTCCGTCATGATGTAGGTGTTGAGGTGTTGTATAAATTCAGCGTCCATTTGTTTCAGAAAGTAGATTTACTCATTATATAAAATAAAATAAAAAAATACTGTGATGAAGACTGAATTTCTAGCTCTACCTTCATGACTCAAATTGTGAGAATAACTTGCAATTTTATTTTCTAAATTACTGTCAAGAAAGATATAAGCGCACAAACATTGATGCTTGAAATATATATATATATATATATATATATATATATATATATATATATATATATATATATATATATATATATATACATATACATATATATATATATATATATATATATATATATATATATATATATATATATATATATATATATATATATATATATATATATATATATATATATATATATATATATATATACATATACAGAATAACCTAAAGAAATATAGCCTAATTAATACTAACTGGAAAACTGCATTGTAAATATTAGAATGTTTAAGATTATTATCGCCATTAAATTTAGATATAACAGTTATTTTAAAACCTGAGACGGAAGGGTGAGATACTAGATTTCAATAAGTTTTATGTATCAGATTAATCACAAGAATTATCATCCTATCATTTGCAAAATAAAACTCCCCGGTAATATTGATACCTTTGTAAATGCGAGCGAATGGTCACTGTTTGATTACATACTATGAATCTGGTCAGGATATGAAGGAATCAAACTCAAAGATATATTAAATACAGTCTAATGCACTATTATTTCTCTTAATCTTTAAGATTTCACTGATGCTAAACAAAAGCCATTTTGAAGAAAACAGCAACAACAATATCAGTTACAACAACAACAACAACAACAACAGCAATAATAATAATAATAATAATAATAATAATAATAATAATAATAATAATAATAATAATAATAATAATAACATGTACATGAATTTATCTAATTACCAATGACAATCAGCAAACTTTACCCCCAACGAACAATGTTGTAATTGTCTCATTTTCAATTCTGAAATTAGATATAATCCTTTTCACTATATGTATAATCAGTTTAGGGTTCATTTTGAGAGACTGTAATTATCAATTTGATGATTATTATGATTTTAAAATCTCATTAATCAATGGCAAATTATTTGTCATGATAATTACGTTAGGTTCGTTATCCTTGATACGACTAAAATTAGACTACTGTAGAGTTTTAGCCCTGGTCATAGCAGGTATATATACTTGTTTATTTTTTCGTTTCTTTTCTTTAAGAACCGTTTCAAAACAGTCTTTGACACACTTATAAGGTAAGAGAATGAAAGTGTTTGAAAACCGCAAACAATGAATATCCGGTATTAAAATATTTCCACTAAGCCTGGGAAATATAAATTTATAAACTCCTGGTAGTTTCAGCCACACAGCACATATTTTGGCTTCCTATATTGGCTCAAAATGGAAAACTGCAGTATCTGCAAAATTTTCGAAACTGAGATATACCACCTACTGGGCTCGTGAAACACTAATACACAAGTAACTGCAGTTTCAGAATGATTCTTCAATGCTTTCCACGAGTATTTAGGGGGTTCCATTTGCAGTATCTGCAAAATCAATCGTAAGGCAAGGAAGTGTCTACCATTTTTCTCAGTTTTATATTTTTGCAGACACAGCAGTCTTCCATTTTAGGGCAGTATACACAAAATTTGGAATCGTCACCTGAACATACAGAACAATATCTGCTTAGAATTTTCCTAATTGATGTGTTATAACGGAATGTAAGCTGAATACCATGTTCATTTACCTTGTTGGTAATTTATTGTAATACTGAAATATGGTTGGGAAGAGGCTATCATGACTTTATGAGGTTGCTCCAAATCCTTTGTTTTTCCTGTCTGATGGTAATAAATGCTCCTAACTTTTGTGAGGTTGAAATGATGGATTATAAAGGATATATTAGATTAAGAAATCAATTTCACTCCTGTTTCTTTTGCAGGTACTTAGAATCTCATAGACTATCTGCTCTTGAAAACAAGCCTGATAAACGCTCTTTCTTAAAGTACAGTTATGTAATGAAAATTTATTAAGTTTTGAGAATGTAATTCATTGAATATTAACAGACTGGTTGAAGCATTCAATGTTTTCCGTGTCGCAATAATTCTGTAAAAAAAGAGGACTTTAAAAGCTAGCATTTAAGCGTAAACAAATGTTTTTATTCTAAGCAGTTAGACAAAGGTACCGTCTATGCAAAATCATATATTCTATAACTCGGATATCTTTCATGGTTTATCCTCATTGCTTTAGAAAGGGCTAGGGATATTTAAGCCCCTTTATTGAAAGAACTTGTCTTATCAATTACAAGAAAATAAACCAACGGATCCACTCAGAATTACAATTATTATTATTATTATTATTATTATTATTATTATTATTATTATTATCCCAATAACATCGTTATGTTTTCCTTCATTCCATTGCATTGTTTTGTTGGTTTGTTTATCTCTGCGTTATCATGATTACCTAAAATACTGTTCCTTGAATTTGACGGAAATTCACCCAGAGGTCATTCGTGATTTTGGGAGATATGGAAATATAACCTTCTTGGAGAAATAGGAAGGTAAATTTGTCAGCCTCAGCGATGATTTGTGTTATTATGCCTCTTTTTCTGAGTAAAAAAAAAAAAAAAAACACCTGACCCCAAGAAATTGTGAGTTTCTCATAAGGTACTTGTCGGGCAAGGAGTGAATTTCTTCACCTTTCCCCTTTCAGAAATATAATGAATTTTCTCAAATGTCTATGTTTTAAAGATACAATGAAACATCTTTTCCTTATCCATTTTAAAGATATAATGAAAACTATGTGCTTTTTCCATTCTAAGATTGTAATGATATTTCTTT
>JANJGK010000007.1:60997712-61000212 GCA_039081455.1 Macrobrachium rosenbergii
CTTATTTCAATCTCGGTTTCATTGCAACTACGCTGTAAGGTCGCTTCTTCCTAGAACTTCATTCTTTGACGACAGCCGCACTTCCTGTCATCCCGAACAATCCACGAAGTGTGGAAAGGTATATTTCAGTGACCATTCAGAATTTCCTCTTATTTGCCTTTTATAGATGCTTATTTGTCATCAGACTAAGCAAAATTCCATTTGCATATTTTTTTTTATTGCCATACATGCCCTGTTTGGGCACCGATTTTTGCATCTTCTCTTGCCCCTTCGTTATAAATCATTATTGCCATAATGCATTCTTTTGGTGATTTATTGATGCAAAGCCTTTTCTCGTTGGATTGATTTTAACGAAGTCTTCATCCCAGAGTTGAAATAAATGGAGTGAAAGAGATTTTGAACAATAATTCCTTTATGCTGTTTTTTTTTTTTTAAATGCAGTCGTTTCCTTAACAATGATAAGGAAAGTAACAACTACCTGAACATTTTGGCAAAGACGAGACCCAACTTTGTGCCTATAATCATATAACTCTTGCAACCGGATGGCCTGAGTTCCCACGTAACTTTCAAATCTCACTGTGTAAAAAGAGAAAAGTTATACATTCAATAAACATCAGCTTCTATGAAGAAAACTTCTGCCGATTTCAATTCTAGATCCGCCATGGTGATAAATTTTTTTTTTTTTTTTTTTTTTTTTTGCTAAACTGGATTACGAGAGAAGAAATTCACAAGCAAATACCTAAAAGGAGGAAAAGTTTTGATGTGCGGAGAGTTTGCCGAGGCAAGTCTCCTTTGTGAATGTGAAATATTATTGAATGCAAACAAGTGGCGTTTGTCGAAGCTGTTAGGATAAATTGCTTGTGCCGAGTCTCGCGATGTCGGGAAATGTTCAGAAGATCGAAAATGGGGAAAAAAATGTTATGACTGGAGAAAACATTGACTCTGTTTATTTCGAAATGGTTTAGTTATCTCGAAAAAATGGTATGTATAGATTCTGAGGCAATCTTTAGGCTAAAATGAAGACGATCGGGAACATAAATGAGAGGCAGCCATCCTGAATCAAACTGTTTATTATGCTCGTTAAGATCGTGGGTACAAAATGCAGTTGGGAAGTAAGTCTCCGTCTTTGCTTTGACATCACATAAACTTCAAAAAAGGCACAACAAGTAAAGAAATTTACTTCAATCTCTTTTTTTAAAGGTTTCCAACACAAATACAGGACGAGAAATGTTAATAGTACGCAAACAAATATGTATAAGAGAAAATGAGTACTTAATTGGTAAGGGGTAACTCAACAAACAAATGAAAGACTCGGAGACTAAACTTACATTCTTAACAGTATCTTTTAGGAGTCACGAGCAACTGACTCGGGGAGAGAATTCTAAAGGTAGGCGATACAAGGTGAGAGGTCGTATATGAATAGTGTAGTGCAGTGGTTCCTAACCTTTTTCTTACCACGCCCCCTCTGAGAGTTGGTCCTGCCCTCCACGCCCCCCTTGCATCTGTGAGTAAAATTCCTTCCCAGATTGAAAGGAAAATGAAAAATAAAGAGAAAGAGATAGGGTTTTTTTTTTCTTAAGTCCAACAAGTCTAACTAGAGTATTAGACTATAGGAAACTAATGTTATAAGGCGATACCTTTGCATTTTTTCATAAACTTCTGAATATCAGTTCCTCATTCTTGTTAAGAGAATAATGAATATAATTAGAGAATTTTTACATTCTCCCTAGGACTCGCGCCTCCCCTGGATATTGCTGACGCCCCCCTAGGGGGCGCGCCCGCCAGGTTGAGAACCACTGGTGTAGTGCATATTTAGGGAGGCTGGCCTGACTTACCAAAGTCACCGAGAGTTATTTTTATTCGGATAATCGATACAAGACATATTCAGCGGATGTTATTGATGGTCCTGAACATATCAAAACATTTACTTTCATATAAAAACATCTAGAATTTTCGAAACCCTTCAGTTGGAATTAGAATACGAAATTTAGGCCAAAGGCCAAGTGCTGGGACATATGAAGTCATTCAGCGCTGAAATTAATGTTGAAACAATTGATACGAGAGAGTGGAAGGCAAGATGGAAGAAAGAGAATATGAACGAAGGTACAGTAAAAGGAATAAAAGGGGTTGCAGCTAGCGGACGAAAGGACGCTGCGAAGATTCTTGAGCGAAGCCTACAGTGCACCGCGTGAAGTGCACTGATGGCACTCCTGCTCCCTGGAGGAGGGGTGGGCGACGATTTTCTCAACAAGATCGGATAATCTAGTTGTCATATGAAATCGCAGTATTTTTTTTTTTTTTTTTTTTGCTTGTTTTCGTCACATTGTAAATAAATATTAGTTTCATATCCACAAAAAAGAAAAAAAGATTTGGATATTAGCACATAAATGTAGCAAGGGAATTATTTTCTTGCAAGGTTACGTAACAATATCACAGTGTTACATAACGGAAAATAATAAAGAAAAACCTTTATTTTTTTTTTATTTGTGGAGGATTAAAA
>JANJGK010000007.1:61005212-61015212 GCA_039081455.1 Macrobrachium rosenbergii
CAGATTTCATACAAATTAATTTCCACCCTTTCACAGTCCATTCAAGACTCCTTTTCATATATATTATATATCTTTCTAAGTACAGTGACTGTCCTGTAACTAACTTCTGGCACCATGAACAACAGTCCCAGAAAAATAACACATCTTGACTCATACTCACTTTTCCTATAGATTATAGTCACTCTTACGCCGGCAAGAAGGACTCGAAAGATATTAATAAGAACAATTTCGATAATTACAAAATACTTAAAATACTTAAAATGGAGAAGCAAATCCCCTGTCGAGATTCTGTACCAAAGGGGAATCGTACAGACTTTCGAAAGCGCTTTGTTTAACTTTATTTTAAGTACGGGCTTGATGGCGCACGCTACGCTCCGCTGGAACCCGGTGCTGCCCGTCATGTCTCCCCTACCCTCCCGATCCCATACCTACTCCGCCCCCACCGGGGCGGACGAACAGGTTTGCAGGAGGAGGGTGGATGTGTCATGTCTCCCCTAACCTCCCGATCCCATACCTACTCCACCCCCACCCGGGGCGGACGAACAGGTTTTAAGGGGGTGGGTGGATTTGTCATGTCTCCCCTATCCTCCCGATCTCCTACCTACCCCACCTCGACACGGGGCAGACAAACAAGAAAGATCCACTCGGATTTTATTATTATAGATATTTGTGCAGTTACATAACGTAATACTAAAGAACAATAAATATGGCAGTAATATAGAGATAGAACAATAATAAGGTCAAGCACTATAGCAATATTAATGTCAACAATACCAGTGAAAAGTGTCACAATATGTCCATCTCCTTTGACGTCGTCAAACACTCATTAAATGAAAAAAAGAAGCAAGGTTTTTATTATCTAGAGAACTTTTTTTTTTATCACTTTTACCTTGGGCTTGACAGACGTAACTTTCAACAACAACAACAACAACAACAACAACAACAATAATAATAATAATAATAATAATAATAATAATAATAATAATAATAATAATACATCACCAAAGGATTGAGAAAGCAAAGAAAGGGCTTCCGTTCAACTTCGTCATTATCATCACTCACAGAAGCGCAAAGTTCTTTTCACTTGCATCGCTACCATCGTGCAATATGCGACTCCGGAAGGCATTGCACTTATGTCGCCCAGAAACGGATGAGAAGAAGAAGAAGAAGAAGAAGAAGAAGAAGAAGAAGAAGAAGAAGAAGAAGAAGAAGAAGAAGAAGAAGAAGAAGAAGAAGAAAGATTTCACCGAGGAGTTTTGATCTACACAAGCTTATATTTTGTTTGTTGGTTTCAAAGCCACTTGGCAATGTTAGAATGTTTCCATAATATGTTTCCCGTGCGGATTCCGTGTTTACAGCCTAGTTGCATTGAGACCCTGGGAGAAATCGACAAGTTAACAGAGATTTATTGGCTTATTACAAAAAAAAAAAAAAAATTATTATTATTATTATTATTATTATTATTATTATTATTATTATTATTATTATTATTATTATTATTATTATTATTAGGGAGCGTTAATAAGATGAACCAATTATATCGTGTTTATTTAACCCCATTTACGTTCTATTACGTGGAGGAAAAATCACTCATCTCATTCTCCAATTACGTGTGCGCATACTATATATATATATATATATATATATATATATATATATATATATATATATATATATATATATATATATATATATATATATATATATATATATATATATATATATATAATTATATATATATATATATATATATATATATATATATATATATATATATATATATATATATATATATATATATATATATATATATATATATGTATACATATAAATATAATATATATATATATATATATATATATATATATATATATATATATATATATATATATATATATATATATATATATATATATATATATATATATATATATATATATATATATATATACACACACACACACACACATGCCAGTACTACTTACCATTTGTAAACGGAAGAGCAATTTCTCTAAAAGAACTTGTCCTTCAATCTAGACAGCGCCAACATTTTGGTCATTAGAAACCTGACTCGGGGATTACACTTGATCAAGAGCCAATCGCAACTTTTACTCCTAATGAATAGCTAATGAGGATCTTTTGCTTCTCCAAAGTCGTCTGGGGAAAATGCGATTTTAACGACCAGGAGCTCGTGGCTGAAACTGCAAGAAGTAAAATATCGTTTTCTGTGTGTTTTTTTTTACGGGTTAATTGAATTATAGATTTATTCACTTGTTAAAGACTTTTAGCTACATTTCTTTATAAAAGTTTGGTTAACAGTAGTAAACAGGAGTACGGTTGCTTATTTATGCTGATTTGATCAGTGGAAATTTTGGCTATAAGGCCAAACACTGGGGTACTTTCAGCCAATCAATGCTTAAGGTGAAAAGAAGGGGTTAGAGCGGTTGGACAGCAAGATAGAAGAAAGGAAGTGGGAACAAAGGTAAAGTAAAAGGTTAAAGAGTGGGTGCAGCTAGTGGTCGGAGGACGCTACGAACAAACTTTAGTATAGCCTACAGTGCACCACATGAAGTACACTGACAACACTACTTCCTACGAGGCATATCTATGTTGAATGGCAAAGAGATTATCTCCATATATCCGTGCAGGTGCAGTTAAAATTTGATATCTTTATTTATTAATCTCAGGTATCAGTAATACAAAACCTATTTTGAGACAAAATAAAAACTTCTATTTATTTTTAGAACACTTTCTACTAATTTATTCTCAGAATAGCATTTTATTCTAATTTTAAATACATCTAAACAGTTTGGTCAATATAGATGTTTAATTGTAATCTCAAGTATCAGTAACACAAAACCTATTTTGAGTCAAGATAAAAACTTCTATTTATTTTTAGTACACTTTCCACTAATTTATTTTCAGAATAGCATTATATTCTCATTTTGATTACATATTAAACCGTTTGGTCAGTATATATGTTTAACTGTAATATCATGTATCAGTAACACAAAACTTATTTTGAGTCAAAATAAAAACCTATTTATTTTTAGAACACTTTCCACTAATTTATTTTCCAAATAGCATTTTATTCTCATTTTAATTAAGTACTAAACCATTCGGTCAGTATAGATGTTTAACTATAATCTCATGTATCCTTAACGAAACCTTTTTAGAATCAAAGTTATGACGACTAATTTTTCCTGGAGATCTTTTTTTCAGTAATTTATTTTCAGAATAGTAACATATTCTCATTTTAATTACAGTACACAATAAACCGTTTGTCTTTACAGATGTTTAATTGTAATCTCAGGTATCTGTAACACAAAACCAATTTAGATGCAAAGTAAAAACGTCTGTTTGTTTTTAGAACATTTTCTATTAAGTCTTTGCTATGAGAATATTCTGTCTTACTGATTTTACTTATATAACAAACTTATACGACTTCCAGTGACGTCAAACCACTGATGATTTTTCTGTCGGTAAGAAACGCGTAAGGAAATTAGAAAAATAATGAAGCTTGGAATAAGTATAATTGTTTCATTGTGATCTCAGGTATCCTTAACACAAAATGTATTGAGAGTCTGTAAAGACGATTATTCTTATAGGACATTTTCCAGTAATTTATTTTTAGGATATTACGATTTACTCATTTTCATTTACATAATAAAACAGAATAACTTCCATTAACACCAAATCATTAATTTTTCTTTCTGAAATAAACACCTAACACATTAGGAAAATACTGAAACTAATATGAAGTTCTGAATAGGTGAACGCTCCTAAAATAATTTAAAATCCCATACGTGATATTTAGGGATTCCTTAAGCTAATACGAAAATTGGTAAACTAATTTTTCCCCTACCATTAAAAATATATTGCCTCCACAATCACTCTGGCGGCAGCACTAGACAGTTGTTAGATAAGTCTTTGGGTGATTTTTCTGAGGTAAAATGAAAATATTTCCTGCGCTCTTTTGATGCTTGAAAAGTGAAACGAAAGCTCACTCTTGCTCCCTTGTCAATGAAAACCGAAATATGAATCTAAAGACAGTGGGAGATATGTCACCCGATCTGGCAACAATAATAAGGGCGTAGAATTATTGTGAATTATTTGTTTTAGATGTTATTGTCGCTTGGTTGAGGAAGTGCGTCAATGCCTGAAGGAAAGATGAGCAATTCTCTATACTGAGTACTCGCGTAAGACTCGCAACACGTATTGTGATTTCTGTGGCCAAAATGATCCTGTGAAAGTTTTTTTTCGTGCAGAGTATTACTCACTGTAGCTTCATATATACGTGTATACACACACACACACACACACACACACATATATATATATATATATATATATATATATATATATATATATATATATATATATATATATATATATATATACACACATACACACACATAAACACACACCTGCTCTATCCCTTCCACTTTAGGCGCACGTGTGCAGGACAGTTCCTACTGGATCTAAAGTAGACGAAATTACTATCTTCGAATGTTTTTTCTATACAGTAACATATTCTTCCCAGATGCCGACTTTCAATTGCAGACGTATTCCAACCGCGAAAAGTAAATGCAATTACCGCGTGAGTGATGATCCCCTAAGCCCGTAATGATTTCTGAAGCCCCATCAGTTCCTTTAAATTGACTCCGCCGGACGCAAATGGAAAATTGATTTCATTTCGGAGAAATATTATTCCCTGAAAAGGGGCCTCGGTAGAATTCGTAGTCCTGTTTTTAATTGGGTCATTTAATCTGAAGTGCAAAAAAAAAAAAAAACATTATCCACGTGGAATTCAAAATGACCTAAGTACAAATTTGGAGTATAAATTGACTCTAGAATGATGAAATATCAAAGAACAAGCATCATTTGATGAATTAATAATTTTGGAGAAATAATATGCTCTAGAATGGCCGTGGTAAAATTCTCAGTCCCTTTTTTAACTCGTTTATTTAATCTGAAACATAAAAAACAATATTTATTCTCTCTCTCTCTCTCTCTCTCTCTCTCTCTCTCTCTCTCTCTCTCTCTCTCTCTCTCTCTCTATATATATATATATATATATATATATATATATATATATATATGTGTGTGTGTGTGTGTGTGTGTGTGTGTGTGTATATATATATATCCAAATGCAGTTCAAATAGAACTAAGTGTGCTAATATAAAATTTTTTGACGTTTAGGTTATTTCATCATCATTTAATAATAATAATAATAATAATAATAATAATAATAATAATAATAATAATAATAATAATAATAATAATATAATCATCATCATTATTATTACTACAGTAATAAAGAAATAGGTTTTAGAGGGTGGTTCTCCTTGATGTTTGAATTTATTTTAATATCGATAATAATAAAAATAATGATGATGATAATAATAATAATAATAATAAAAATAATAATAATAATAATAATAATAATAATAATAATAATAATAATTATTATTATTATTATTATTATTATTATTATTATTATTATTATTATTATTATTATTATTATTATTGTTGTTAAAATAAAATAGGTTGTAGAGGCTGGTTCCCTTTAATGTTTAAAGTTACTTCTACATCAGTAATAATAATAATAATAATAATAATAATAATAATAATAATAATAATAATAATAATAATAATAATAATACGCAGGTATGAAGCCCTCTCCTAGACATTTTGTGCCGAATATTATTAATATATTACCTGAATTCATCGTGTAATTTACTTTTTGTCTCAAGAAACTCCTACATAAACGAGGCGCACACGTGACGAAAGGAAGCGGATGATACTAATACCCTGAAGATGGTTGGAAAATACTCAGACACCATAAATGTTGCTTTAATTGTACAGTAAATTAAATGCAAAGAGTATAGTAGCAAGTCAATGCAATGGCTAAAGGCCAGTGACTCCTGAGTCTCTCTCGGCCAATCACCAACGAGCTTTGTAATGACGTCATGCTACGTCACGACGCCGCCTTGCCCAGTAAAAATGGAACATAACTAGCGTTGCATCTTGAAGAAGTTTACATATTTGTCAGGGTGCACAGACTCTTTAAAGTAGGTTCTTAGCTCTCTGTTAAAGAAAACTACTGTGCCGGCTTTGTCTGTCCCTCCGCACTTTTTCTGTCCACCGTCAGATCTTAAAATCTACTCTAGAGGGCTGCAAATTGGTACGTTGATAATCCACCCTCCAGTCATCAAACATACCAAATTGCAGCCCTCTAGCCTCGGTGGTTTTTATTTTGTTTAGGGCTAACGTTAACCATAACCGCGCTCCTGGCAACGATATAGGATAGGCCACCACCGGGCCGTGGTTCAAGTTTCATGGGCCGCGGCTCATTCAACATTATACCGAGACCACCGAAAGATAGATTCATTTTCGGTGGCCTTGATTACTGTATAGCTGTAGCGGCTGTACAGTAAACTCGATTGCGCCGAAGAAAATTCGGCGCATTTTTTACTTGTTCTGTATAACACCAATTTTGATGATGGTGGATTTCAAAGTATTCTTTAGCATTTTAACTATAAACTACACGGGCTAACAGAAAAATTAACTGTAGTATATGAACCATTTTTCACATAAGTCATCATCTGGTTGGTTGCGCGTTTGAAACTGAACATCATACAATATTAGTTATTAATATGATTGAGAAACATTAGTTATTTCTCACTAAACGCTTTTTTTTTTTTTTTTTGCATTTCTGATGTAATAATACAAACACCACAACCGATCTGTAAATCTGAATTTTTTCATGAATATATTTAGAGAATGTAAAAATCACAAGCATCGTGTGATTAAGAGCGCCTGCATAAAGGAAACTTTGGCCTCCTTCAAGAATGCTGTTGCCGAGGTCAGGTATTCCTTGATTAAATTGCTCGAACCAACACGAATCTCACCGAGGCTTATCTTGTCCACAGTGAAATCGCACATAATCGCTGGTTTCATAAGACTTTGGAGATATTTGTTCAAGGGGGGGGGGGATGAGGGCGAGATTCAGAAGTGATGCCTTGTTCTTCTAAAAAAAAATGTTCGATACAAAGTTACAGAAGACAAGAAAACTGATTAAGGTATACTGACTTCAAAAATTAAATATGAAAAAGTTCTGTATTTCATTACTTGAAATAATCATAGATTCACCCCAAAATTTATGCTATCTTTTATGGTCATTCTATGTAGAATATACGGAGGATTATGAACAGAATGACAGTGTAACATTTCAAATCAATTTTGGTTTTTTTGTGCCTCGTAAGGTTAGTCTGGTGTTGTCTCACGTATACTTATCGACAGAGAAATGGACCACAAAAAATATAACCAAATAAATCGCGTTTTCAAATTTACGAATCATCCAGAAAAGAAATCTTTATCTTAAAGCTCATTTTGCAAAACCAAAATAAGAAGTTATATATGCTACCTCCCACTGTAATGAATTACACTGAAAAATCATTCAGAAAAGTAATCTTTATCTTACAGTTCAGATTACATAACAAGAAAATATAAGAAAATAATAAAATATATATGCCACCTCCTGTTATGGTAAATTACATTGAAAAATCATCAAGAAAGTAATCTTTATCTTGCAGTTTATATCACAAAAGAAGAAAATGTACGAAAATATATTTCTCACAATCCCGTTATAATAAATCACATTGAAAAACCATTCAGAAAAGTAATCCTTATCTTACAGTTCAGATTACAGAACAAGAAAATATAAGAAAATAAGAAAATATATTTCCCACAATCCCGTTATAATAAAACACCGTTGCTTCTTCCATCGCAAATCTTTTCCTTCAACGAGCCAACTAATTTCGGAGCGTCTTCAATTCATCATTTCTTGAGAGGGTCTTTGACTCTTGAAGTAGATGCGTTGAGGCTTCGAAATATTAAGGCTTCAAAATATTAAGTCTCTCGCTGCAAAAGGCTTCACTCTGGAGACGCGACAACATCCATCAAATTTCAGATTATGTACTCGAGATGAATCAAATTCTCTGGGTATAATTTATCTTTTTGATAACTAAATGCTTCGCATTTTGGTGAGAAAATTACGTTTCTAAAGCAATTACATGTAATTGGAAACTAATCACGATATTTAAGTAAGAACTTATAGAAATTTGTATATCTTTATTATTCACTTCATTTACTGGGGTAAGAAAACTCCACAAGGCATTGATATATATTATATATATATATATATATATATATATTATATATATATATATATATATATATATATGAATAAATAAATTAGCTTTAATTAGTGAATTTACATAACACAGACTGTGAGAAAGCGCTTAGATTTTTCGAGGGAAAATAACATTCGTTCTCCTCGCATACATTTTTTTTTAGATTGCTGAAAAATTCATGATACACAACAGCTTACCACATTCTACATTTCTGTGAAAAATAAAAAGAAATAAATAAATAAATCGATCATCTGAATTTCAATTGCAGAATCATGAAAATTCTTTGGTTGTTGAGAAAATTGTTCCTATTTCTTTATTTCATACGCTCTTCATGAGTATAAAAAGAGTTTTACTTTCAAATCTAAACAACGACTTGATCAAATACTTAATTTTGTAATAAATAACAACACAGAAATTTCAATGCGTTGTTAATTAAAGGAAAAAAATTGTAAGCTTAATGTGAGCTTTGACATATACTTGCATGTCATACGAGTCATGGGGATTCATATAGTGAGCTATGACAATCTGGATGTGAATATATCAAAATTAATCTTACGAACAGTGAAAGTGATCTGGCTAAAGAGGTGGGATTTAATTACCCGCAGTTGAAGCTGATCTTACATTTGGAATTATTGTCTTTCATTATATCCAAGTCACTTGTACAAAACCTAATTTATGAACTCAGTGTTAACGTTTAGAATTATTGTTAAGTCTTAATCCATATTGAAATAGGTAGAATGTCTGTGCAAGTTATCATGGATTGCGTAGTTAGTTATAAATGATTTTTTTAACCAGACCTCTGAACTCTTTTAAGGTTCTTCTCGAGCTGGGATTGGATTGCGTAAAACTATGAATGAGGTGATTACGAATACACACACAAAAAAGAGACGGTAATGTGTAATACAAGAAACTCGGCTCTTTTGTAAGTATTTTAGCCTTAAATATATCCCATGTCTATTTCATTAAATAAAAAAAAATCGATATCAACCATTAGCACCCTCGTCGCCTGGAACGAAATTTTAAAGGTAAACAAATTAAGAGACTAAAGGCATATTCCCCTAATGTTTTCTTCTCTCACTTTCTCTTTGACTTTTAGTCAGAATGTTTATCTCACATCTTCTTCTTCTTCTTCTTCTTCTTCTTCTTCTTCTTCTTCTTCTTCTTCTTCTTCTTCTTCTTCTTCTTCTTCTTTGTGCCTAATGAGTAAAAGGAAAGGGGACACTGAATATTTTCATTTTCGGTGGCAAAAATCTTGAAAACATGGAGAAGAATTTTGCGGGAATTAATGACTTTCGCGAGTCGTAAAAGTCTCGAGTTTAATGATCTTACAAAGCTAGACAAATGGTAAGCGTAGGCCTGATAAAAGAGAGAGAGAGAGAGAGAGAGAGAGAGAGAGAGAGAGAGAGAGAGAGAGAGAGAGAGAGAGAGAGATGAGAAATGCCAGTTTACTGCAGTAACAGATAATAAAATGGTTTTATGAACAAAATTGCACTGGACATAGTTAAAACCTATTATAGATGTTAGCATAAACGAAGGGTTAATGAGAGAGAGAGAGAGAGAGAGAGAGAGAGAGAGAGAGAGAGAGAGAGAGAGAGAGAGAGAGAGAGAGAGATGAGAAATGTCAGTCGACTGCAGTAACAGATGGTGAAATGGATTTATGGACAAAACTGCATTGGACACAGATAAAACCCAATGTAGACGTTAGCATAAATGAAGGGTTAACGAGAGAGAGAGAGAGAGAGAGAGAGAGAGAGAGAGAGAGAGAGAGAGAGAGAGAGAGAGAGAGAGAGAGAGAGAAGTAT
>JANJGK010000007.1:61017712-61022712 GCA_039081455.1 Macrobrachium rosenbergii
CGACTTCTTGTCCTTTACTTAGCAGGCACAGTAAAGGACAAGAAGTCGAAAGGCCTTCCAGTACAACATTGTTTGTCTTTCTTTCGTGGATTTTGTCTTATATATATATATATATATATATATATATATATATATATATATATATATATATATATATATATATATATATACATACACATACATACATATATACAGTATATTATATATATATATATATATATATATATATATATATATATATATATATATATATATATATATATATATATATATATATATATATATATATATATATATATATATATATATATATATATAGACACACACCTGCCTAATGTCAACATCAGCTATAAGAAATTGATAAGATGGTGCAAATAAATATAAGCAGCCTTAGCAAAATATAACTGACTTTGACTCTATGGGCTGAAATAGACTTGTATGCCTTCTTATCCATGGTCGCTTGTGCGTCTTCAATGACAGGCTTCTGCCACTGAAGTTTTAATCATAACTCAGAAACTGTTTAAAATTTTATGCTGTTAACTGGAGATTTCACTTCATTGAAAAAAACACTTTGGGTTATACCTTGTACCTAGCTACCGTCCTTAATGTTTATAAAAAAAACATCGACATTATATCCTATATTAGTTTAAAGCCTGTAGGTTTTTTTTTTAGTTTATATATGGAATATAGAGATGGACTAAAAGGGGAGTGGCCTGCTGCCTAAGAGCTAAAAGAATATTTATTTGCAGATACTCGTGTAAAAAAAAATGCATTTTGTACCTCACTGATTAATTGCCCACTTTTTCTTTCATAGCTTATTGCCTACGAGCTAAAAAAAAATATTTTACTACAGATACATTTGTAAAAAAAAAAATTGCTCTTTGTACCTCATAGATTAATTACCTCCGTTCATTTTTCATTTCATTTATCAAAGGTAAGGGTTAATTTTCCCTCAAGAAAATTCAGTCCGTCAGTCATCTGACCTTGACGAATAATAATTCCACGTCCAGGTGACCCCGTTTTATATCTCTTACAGAATTTACATTATTTTGGTATTGATTAAGGAAAGCCCTCAGCTTGCTTCAACGCGAGCAGAGAACGTGCCTAGGAGGGACGACGTATATTCGCTAATGATTTTGATTTATTCAGTGCAAAAGAGCCTGTGCTGTGAAATGGTTGGATGTGAGTAATTTCTCTCCCTGTGGTTCTGGGGAGAAGGTAGGATTTATTCTTGCTTGGGAGATTGGCTCCAAAGATCTTCAGGAATTCAGTGTCGGTTTATATCGATGAATATTTTTCGAACAGATTTTCGCTTTGCTGATGAGTGACCAAATTTGGTTTTGTGCCGATGAATATTTTTCTCAGTGATTTGATCTTTGTCGATGAGTGATTAAATTAAGTTGTCCTGGTGTCTTTGTAAGATTTAGTAATGATTATGAGAAAATAAAGGTCTCCGTGAAGACATCCGTTACAGTGATTTTAGTTTTCTGTAAAAGATAACTGTTGTGCCGGCTTTGTCTGTCCGTCCGCACTTTATTCTGTTCACACTTTTTTCTGTCCGCCCTCAGATTTTAAAAACTGCTGAGGCTAGAGGGCTGCAAATTTGTATGTTGATCATCAATCCTCCAATCATCAAACACACCAAACTGAAGCCCACTAGCCTCAGTAGTGTTTATTTTATTTAAGGTTAAATTTAGCCATAATTGTGTTTCTGGCAACAATATAGGATAGGCCACCACCGGGCCGTGGTTAAAGTTTCATGGGCCGCGGTTCATACAGTATTATACCGAGACCACCGAAAGACAGATCTGTTTTTGGTGGCCTTGATTATAAGCTGTAGCGGCTGTACAGAAAACTCAATTACGCCGAAGAAACTTCGGCGCATTTTTTACTTGTTTTGTAATGCACTGAGTGATACAAATCTATGGCAAACTTTTTTTTTTTCTTCAAAAGGTTTTTCAGAGAGCTTTTTATCAAAAGCAATTCTCTGGTGCAAAATTACCTGTTCATTAACTATTGATAGATGGTTCCAGTAAATTCCTTAGGTGTTATTTTGCGCTTAACTTATTCCATATACTGTTATTGATTAATATTTCTAATTTAATTTTTTTTTTTGAGAGTCACGGTACTATTGATGTTCTTGTCAGCACATAAAATGAAAGATAACTGAACATATCATCGTCTCGTCAGAGTTAACAAAGAGCGTCTGCTGTCTCTGCGTACGTCTCATCAGCGTTTGTTTATTCTGGGTTTTCATATATAAGTAAGTAAGAATAAAAGTTTACACACTTGTTTTTACAATAATTAATCTATAGGAGATCTGTCTGCCGTGAAATTAAATTAGATATACAAATGCAACAGACGTACAAAGAACGTTCAATTTCTCGTTTCATGGATTTTAACGATTGCCTTTCAAAGCGGTTGGAAATCCGAACATTAAAAGTTAGAAGAATGTTTCTTTTTCCTATTTCCTTTCAATTCAGTTCAGAATCGGATAAAGAAAAGGTGAATGTAGCCTTTTCAGGCTCAGCTGAGAACTCCTATCGAGGAAATAAATGCGCCTGGTGCTTTATCCGGTAGGCAATTATTTAGGATAAGAATTTGTTTTACTTCATTTGCGCATATCTTCGGATTCAGATAAATTTTCTAAAGCTGACGATTTACGTTCGCCTTCGGTCTTGCCACGCAGAGCTACGATCTTTTTTTTTTTTGGACGTCATGCCTGAAATATGTGTGAAAATCTAAGCAATACAACGATCATAGGATAAATTCCCTTTTTCTTGGTCTTATATTTCAGATACGATTTTTAGTGAAAGGCTTCCAAAACTTGATGACAGTCAAATGCAGTAAGAACTATCCGTTTTTAAAAGAGTATGATGTATTTTGCAACAATAGATTTTAACTGCCAATCTGAAAAAAAAAGTAGAAATAAATACGTAATAAGAAGACAGTTTATCATGGAATAAACGCTTTCATTCTTGGTCTCAAGTAAATTAAATACGATTGTTTAGTGAAATACTTCGAAATTTTGACATTTTCTTTGCCATAGAAGTTAATGTGTATTAAAATGTATAAGATTTAATATATATATGTATATATATATACATACATATACTTATACATACATACATGTATATATATATATATATATATATATATATATATATATATATATAATATATATATATATATATATATATATATATATATATATATATTTATATATTAAATCTTATACATTTTGACACTCATTAACTTTTATGGAAAAGAAAATGTCAAAATTTCGAAGGATTTAAATAAAAAAAAAAAAAAAAAAAAAAAAAAAATATATATATATATATATATATATATATATATATATATATATATATATATATATATATATATTCGGTGCACGTTAATGAAAAGCCCAAAACAGACTGCAATACCGGCCATTTTTCATTCCGTTTTCATATCTTTCCATTTCCCGGGTTATTAGTTTGTAGGGACCTCGCCGTTTCCCTCAGTCGCCCCGTGTCATAAATCAGGTCAGACGACTCTCTCGACCTCCGACGATATCAAATATTCCAGGTCATCCGACGAGAATAGAAGGATTTATTTTCTCTCTCTTTCTTTTCCAAGGTCTCTTGAATTTTTCCGAATATGTTTCACCATAATCTTTTATTATCTATAAAGATGCAGTTTTATTTAATGGAAACAAATTTTTTCAGCACCCAACTGATCACTTATAGTCTAGTGAAGTCAGACCATTTTTTGTCTATGTTTATTTTTAGTTTTCTGTAAATGAAGACTATTGTGCCGGCTTTGTCTGTCTCTCCGAACTTTATTCTGTCTGCACTTTTTTCTATTAGCCCTCAGCTCTTAAAAGCTACTGAGGCTAGAGGGCTGCAAATTGGTTTATTGATCACCCACCCTCCGGTCATCAAAAATACCAAATTGCAGCCCTCTACCCTCAGTAGTTTTGATTTTATTTAAGGTTAAAGTTACCAATAATCGTGCTTCTGGCAACGATATAGGATAGGCCACCACCAGGCCGCGGTTAAAGTTTCACGGGCCGCGGCTCATTCAGCATTATACCGAGACTACCAAAGATAGATTTATTTTCAGTAGCCTTGATTAGAGGCCGTAGCGGCTGTACAGAAAACTCGATTGCGCAGAAGAAACTTCGGCGCATATCTTACTTGTTATTTATTTACTAGAGATTCTGTAGAATAGAGAATCAATCTGGATTCGTAACTTTCAGGTGTAATAAAACAAGAGGCCTTTTTTTCGAGCCAGAATACTTTCTACTTTTTCCAAAAGAAATTTCTCATGCCAAAAGGGTGTAGGAGTCAGCTGACGTGATTATTATAATGTAATATAACAGTATGTATCCTGGTTATAGCCTGTACACCTATAATTCCTCAATAAAATTCTATCTTCGACACCTCACTTACCTCAAGATTGAAGACTGTGCAAAAACACGTATCAGCCGCATTTTCTCCAGGCTTTATGAAAAAGCCTGACAAGGTTTAATATCCAGGATAAGAAATATTTTTAGCGTCAGTGGCTGGAAAATTTGAGACTGGCGCTTAATTAAGCGTCGTTTTCACCGGTTAAGCTTTCTTTCGCGGTCCAACGTCGCCTGAGAAATAATTCACTTCGGATCTTTTGCGTTTTCGTAAATATGATTGCATAATTGCTTGATTGGAGACTAATTATATAATCAATTAAGATTCCGATTATATATATATATATATATATATATATATATATATATATATATATATATATACATATATATATATATATATATATATATATATATATATATATATATATATATATATATATATATTTATATATATATATATATATATATATATATATATATATATATAATATATATATATATATATATATATATATATATATATATATATATATATATATAACCAAAGCAAAGCGCGAAGTGAAGAGGAAAATAAAAATAAATGAAAATTGTAAACTCCTCTGGGTGT
>JANJGK010000007.1:61030212-61049158 GCA_039081455.1 Macrobrachium rosenbergii
ACACACACACACACACACACACACATATATATATATATTATATATATATATATATATATATATATATATATATATATATCTTGAAGGTCAGATTCCTTACTGAGTTCCAAATCGGGAATTTCGCTGTTACCGTAGACAAGGAGCACCTTTTGAATCTGGGTTCATCCTTCATATTCCCTTGGGAACTTACTGATCGAAATATGATATAGGGAATTGATTAACGCACTGAGCCGAAATAGAAAGAACTGAAGAGATAAAACAAATACATGAGACATTTCATTATTTATCAGTTTATTTATCTATTTATTGGTTTTACAAATACCTGACACATTTTTTATCTATTTATTTAGTTATTTCCTTATTTATTTACTTATCTCTTTATCTATTTATTTATTTAGTGGTCAGGCCTCGAAAAAACCTGTTTGAGAGGATCAGTTCTGTTCGTAATAATATGTACGAAATTGACACCACCATGAGTATTGTTAATAACAATTGGATATGAAATCGAGACTTTGGCCTCCTGTATCGAATGTCTGCAATTCTGACGCAGTCAGGAGCATATTTAAAAGTTCATCAATATTTTCAAAATTATGACTGAGGCTATGATCGTTTAAATGAATAAGCAAGGTAGTAGACAATTTACGATCATTCTTTTTTTAAAATAGAAAACTCTATGAAATTATAAAGGCTTATATATATATATATATATATATATATATATATATATATATATATATATATATATATATATATGTATATATATATATATATGTATATATATATATATATATATATATATATATATATATATATATATATATATACATATATATATATATATATATATATATATATAATATATATATATATATGTATATATATATACACACATATATATATATATATATATATACATACGAGAAAACATTCTCTAGAGCAAAATAGTTAAAATGTCAAATTCATTTTAATCAATGGAATAACATAGCAGACAATTTGATGATATTTTTTTTCCAGATTATAAACCTCCATGATGTGATAAAGGTTTTTCCAAATATTTATAAAAGAGAAAAATACTTTTCAGAACAAAATAATTAAAATGCCAGATTCTTTTTAAGTAATGGAAGAACGTAGTAGACAATTTTGCGATAATTTTTTTTTTTGAAAAATAAAAGTGGGAAATGATAAAGGTTTCTAAATATATACCCCTCAAAAAAAAATTTTTTTCCAGAGAAAGTAACTAGAAAGTCAGAACGAACTTATTTTCACGTCAGGTTGAACCACTGGGAATACCGAACACATCCGAACAACTTTTATATTTTCAATATTAGTTCTTGTTCTTGTGTAAAGACAAGTAACCTTCGCTCCCGCTCTGATTAGAATTTCATTTTGAGAGAGAGAGAGAGAGAGAGAGAGAGAGAGAGAGAGAGAGAGAGAGAGAGAGAGAGAGTTTCTGTCACTTAAATCTGTCAAAATACTATTTTACTGCGTCGATTGAAGGGATTACGTCAATCACCACAGCACAAGTCAGCGAAATTTAGACGAGATTCATATTTCAGAAGACATGATGCTCAGGTAATTCAAGAGAGAAAATATTAGTCCCATGTTTTATTTCTTATATCAATTTTGCCTTAGAAACTGAAAAAAAGTATTCCGTCTCTTTCTTCATAAGGGTGCTTTTGCCTGAAACGGATCTTACGGAGAGAAATCCGTCTATTTTTAACGTTAGTCTTCATATCTCTTTAAGAGAATTGTGTGATTACAGTTTGATGTTTTTTAAATCGATCCAGTGTTCACGGGTATACGAAAATTATCTGGTTAAATATAATTTCGAGAATTATGAAGTGTACTTTTCTTAAGTAGATGTATGAATGTTGGGCGCTAATGATTGGGTGGTTATCCTATTTTTCATCTGCTGAATAATAAGTCAAATACTGTAGACAGCCATTATTTTCAATAATAATAATAATAATAATAATAATAATAATAATAATAATAATAATAATAATAATAATAATAATAATATATGGAAATAACATCTCACCCATATGCAGGAAGTGCAGTATGAAAGACGAGACCATAAACCACATAGCAAGCGAATGTCTAGCGCTCGTACAGAACCAGTACAAAAAGAGGCATGACTCAGTAGCAAAAGCCCTCCACTGGAGCCTGTGCAAGAAACACCAGGTAGCTTGCAGTAATAAGTGGTACGAACACAAACCTGAGGGAGGGGTAGAAAGCTATCAGGCAAAGATCCTCTGGAACTATGGTATCAGAACTTATAGGGTGATACGTGCCAGCAGACCAGACGTGACGTTGATTGACAAAATCAAGAAGAAATTATTAGTTATTGGTCTGACAGTGCCATGGGACACCAGAGTAGATGAGAAAGAAAGAGAAAAATTGCTAAATATGAAGACCTGAAAATCGAAATAAGAAGGATATGGGATATGCCAGTGGAAATTTGTACCCTTAATCATAGGAACACTAGGCGCGATCCCAAGATCCCTGAGAAGGAATCTGGAAAACCTAGATGCCGAAGTGGCTCCAGGACTCATGCAGAAGAGTGTGCTACTAGAAACAGCGCACATAGTGAGAAAAGTGATGGACTCCTAAGGAGGCAGGGTGCAACCCGGAACCCTACGCTACAAAAACCATCCAATCGAACAAGATGACTGTGATAGACGCCCCCCACGCCCCCGAAAAAAATAAATGAAATAATAATAATAATAATAATAATAATAATAATAATAATAATAATAATAATAATAATAATATTAATAATCCTTTAGAAGTTTCTTTTGTCGCTGAATAGCGTCTGAGGTATATTGCTGTAACAATATAGAATTCTCTAGCCTTCGAAGGTTACTGTAACAGATTATTACAGGGAAGACTCGATATTCTCGTAGATTTTCCTACCAAGCGTCCATCTCCGTTAATATTTTAGAAGCCGAAGCAAAGGATTTTCTCTTGCTCTGGATTATGTTTACCCGGCAAATGATGTTGGGCACCCAGAGAAACATTATCCGTATTAGCCTTTTCAGACACGCCCAAAAGGCAGGAGGTATTTTTCCATTAAGATACTAATTCGTTCCCAATCACAGTGGGTGTTGAGGTAATGCTTCTTCCAAAACTGAGGGAGTTCTTTTTTTTTATTTTATATATCTATGCTCTTGAATGTTATTTTATGACGATGGTGAAAATTCATCTTGTGACTGTCGGCAGGGGATTGAGATGCTAAAGCATATATTTTTCACTAGTTGGAAAAGAAGGTATCGAACTGAACGCGTGCAAGACTGAGGTGACATTACACAGTGCATATAACAGGGTTTGACGCGCTACTAATAAGTCTTCTGTGCAGGTGAACGAAGCTGATACCATTACAGAGGATTATAGAGGTTTTGATGTGAGGTATGTTCTCCTGAGGTTCGTTATTATTTATTTATCTATTTATTAAAGATTTATTGACATAGAAATTTACATTAAATGGGACGTTTTAGCTTGCTAATATACCCACCAACTAATAACAGTTTATTCTGTTTAATGTGCATAGCATATTTTTTTTTTTTTTTTGTCATTAATACAAATCATTTGTTGAAGTAAAAGTTAAGAAACTTCTGAACAATTCTAGAACACACCATTATTCAAAAAATACCATACTTGATATGTTGCATTGTTAAGGCTTAACCGTTAAGGAAGTAGGCTAATGTAATATTTCCTAATATCTTGCACTATCCTAGCCCTTTGTTGGCCTACTCGGTTGAGCTTCAGACTGTCACTCGATGGGCCGGAGTTCAATTCCAGCGGTCGGCTGATGAGGAATTAGAGGAATTTATTTCTGGTGATTGAAATTCATTTCTCGCTATAATGTGGTTCGGATTCCACAATAAGCTGTAGGTCCCGTTGCTAAGTAACCAATTGGTTCTTAGCCAAGTAAAATAAGTCTAATCCTTCGGGCCAGCCCTAGGAGAGCTGTTAATCAGCTCAGTGGTCTGGTAAAACTAAGGTATACTTAACTTTACTTGCACTATCCTATAGAGGCAATAATGATAATCTATATATATGAAAATCGATGTATGTATGTGTGTGTGAGTGTGTATGTTCCAGCATAACTGATATGCACTGAGCAATTTCAACCAAACTTGATATACATATGACTTACTATCTGGAAAAGAATACTGTGGGAGTAAGACATCGTTAGCACCAAAGGGCACCAAAGTGGGTAGGGGTGGGAACGGCTTTCCTGAAACAGGGCTGGTTCTGTCCGTAGACTTAGTAACTAAGTAAACTCTGTATGTTAACTATACCTCATTTCGGTATACATATGACTTACTATCTGGAAAAGAATATTTGAGGGTAAGGCATCACTGGCACTAAAGCGGGTGGGGGTGGGAAGGGGGTGACGTAAAAATAACCGAAAAGACAGATATTAATGTCTTATCCATAGTTTTCGAGGTCGCTGAGATAAACAGTGACACTCCCAATGCCCTTTAAGTCCAAGTTCAGCCGCGAGAGGAAAGTGAGGTTAGAAGCGGGAAAAAATAAAATGTAAAAAATGACAGATATTAGTGTCTGATCCATAGTTTTCGAGGTTGCTGAGATGAATAGTAATACTCCCGATGCCCTTTAAGTCCCAGTTCATCTACGACAGGATTTTGGGGGTGAGAAGGGGAGGGAAATATAAAATGTAAAAAATGCTTGGCAGTGTAATTGAAGCAAACATCTTAAGAGGAAAGGGAGAGAGTGAGAAAGAGAGAGAGTGAGAGGAAGAAGAAGTAAGAGAGAGGTTAGAGGGGGTGTTAAGGAGGAGAGAGAGAGAGAGAGAGTTTATTGATTGTCATTCAGAGTTTTCCTGGGCAGCGCCGGGCTGGTCAGCTAGTATTTCATTAAAAGGTAAGTCTCCAGCAAAATTATTACGTAATATCCCCTGGTCGTCCATCTCCTCTTGTGACTGAAGGAGAGGCATAACCTGGCAGCTTTAAGGTTTCTCCTGAAAGTCATTTGACCATGTCCGAGGATTACTTTTGGAAGAAGAAGACGGTATGTTTCCCTTCCAGTTGCATTCGATATTGAAGGGAAGAAAGAAAGAAGGAAAGGCAGTTTTTCTTCATTGAAAACTTTTCTCAGACGGTACTTCATGAGTCGGAGATTCTTTGAATTCCCAATAATATAATTTCTTTCTTGGCTTCCGATGTCTTGGCCATTTCGTTTCCAATGCCAATTAATCTCGACATTTCTTTCTATTTGTTCTTCGGCTAATTCACATATTTTCGTAAGTGTTTTCTATTTGCACGGCAATCGTTCTTTTGTGAGTGATGGACAATTTCCTGTAATTGGATTTCCGGTAATTTCATTCGCTTTATACAAAAGATTTCGGGTCCTGATTTTTATATAGCAGAATATTTGTTAGATTAATTTTATTGCTTGGTCCCCTTTTATTTTCATTCTTGCATTTCTTTTGTAGAAAAATAATATCCGGTTCAATTAAATAAAAAAAAAAAAAAAAAAAATACAGATAAAGAGGGGGTCTCTTAGGTATTTCCATTGGAATGTTCACTTCTTATTGATAACTGTATATTTCAGACCTTAGAAGAGATTGCAGACACAATTCTTTAAATCACCTACTGCTGTTGAATGAAGATGACCAGAAGCTTTGAGGAGTCTTTCTCGAAATAACAACCCGTAATTACTTGAACGTGGTCTTGAAAGTGATCATCTTCTTTAAGTCTATTTTAGTTTTCTTGGTTTTATATCAAACTCAAACGACTTGGTTGTTATGCTGTTCAGCAGAAATAGGATTAACAATTGATTCGCCTTCCTGAAAGGAAATCCTTGTCTTGAACGTGGGGACTATCGTGTTTTCTTTAAAAATGGCTTACAGGTGTCATCAAACAGGGACTCTGCTACACGTAGCCTCTGGCAGTTTTCTTTGGTAGTTTTCTCTCGGGAAATGATTAATTGAGATGGTATTGGGATGATATGGTTCAGAGGAAAAGCACTGATTATCGTACCTTGGGATCCATGATTGCTTAGTATCGTGTTTAAACGTCCTAGAGACTCGACGTTATTTTGCAGATGAAAAACACAGAAAATGTATAGATTTGTTTTATTCTTTCCTTCGGATTGGTACCACTCACGGATTGCCATTGCCGGAAATACCTCCTTAGCTGGCAAACTGTCAATTAACAAAGTTTATAATCCGATTATTCCATCCTCTCACTCCTTGTTTTGCAGTATCTCGAACTGTTTTGTTAAGCTCCTTAGTTTAGGACTTAATACAGCCATCTGTGGTGCATCACTATATTGTGATCGAAAATAATGAGTGAAAAAGCCACAATAATGTAACTGATAAAGATAAGGACCGTTGCGCAAACGGTCGAAAGCTCCCATTATCATTTTTTGTATTTTTTTGTATCTTGAAAAATACAGTTTATCAATTACATCATTGTGGCTTTTTTTTTTTTTTTTTACTAATACAACCATTTTGGTATATGAAGCTTTTCTTTCGATTTTAACATTTTCACATGGTTGATTCATCACGAAATAATCCATCTTTTACCCTTCTCGGTGGTGTTGTCATCAATGTCAAGGTTGATTCAGTTCATCGGAAAATGTCAAGCAGGTATCCCCGTAGCGGATACTCGCTGGTAACTTCTTTCTTCTATCTTACTTTTCACCCTCTCCTAATATTTATTTCATTGTATAATTGAGAGCTTTTCCTCCTGTTGCACCTTTCTAACCTTTTTGCTCTCAGCTTCCTTGCAGCACTGAATGACCTCAGTGGTCCCTGTGCTTGGCCTTTAGCCTAAATTTTATATTCCATTCCATTGCTCAGCAAGCATGTCTAATGGCACTTCCTAAATGAACGAAGGCGTCCACTGCACTGGCGATGAAGCTATGACGGCATTCACGTCTTGAATTTACCTCTTGCCCAACGTTCGTGGCCTTGGAGGGATAGATCGCTATCGTATTTTGTTGCATCAGAGAAGGATGGGCTCTTATCTTACTTGCTTTTTTTGTTTTAAACCATAAGACGGACGGGAATAAAAATCATCCATGTATCTTGCATGGAATCGAGATTACTTTGCATTCTCACGCACACACACACATACACACGCTTTGATGACACATACAACATTTTCATTTTAAAAGGCATAAAGCAACCGGCTTTTTAAAACGATAAGGTCCGTCGTCTTATGCCTAGTTTTGAACATTATGCTGGACGTGGCAAGTAATCGGATTTTGTAATTCTAGGTTAAACTGAGTGGGGGTATCACTATCCTTTCATAGGGACTGTGAAGTCCATTATGAAGGAAAAAGGTTGAATGTTTTCCGAAGTTCTCTGAAGGAATAGAAACAGATATATATATAAAATATATATATATATATATATATATATATATATATATATATATATATATATATATATATATATATATATCTATATATTTGTCTTCTCGCTCATAGTAATAATTATACAAGGTGGATGAAGAATAGCCTCGGTTTTACTTGAACATTTTATCACAGAGCTGTTCAGAGAACTGTTCATACTCCCTTATTTTCTTCGGATTGATTTTCTTATTGACGTCCTGAAGATCCCTGCGTTTCCTTTTAAATTAAGTTTACTCTTCTCTATGCAAATTTTGATTTTTTTTTTCAGGTTACTGAGAATAAGTAAACTGAATGCTTTTGTGGCAAGTGGTGCAAGTGCCCCTTTACTAACCACATTCATTCAGGTCACGTGATTGGAATTTAGAATCATTGATAATATTCACTTTCTTCAGTTCAGTTGGCACAATAGCAGCCGTTCATGACAGGAAAAACAATTCAAATTAAAATTACGCATAGCAGTATCATTCCATTACTATATTACAGTTTTTCTCCAGTTGACATTTTGAGAGGTACACAATCTTTAGCTAACTTTAATATTCAGAAGATGAAACCTTTTCATATGGAGCAACTTCTCAGAGTTCATCGACTTGAAATTCAATCTCCCAAAGAATCAAGTTCCCATCGGAATGATTGGAAAGATAATTTTCCATATGGCATTAGGTAACGGAAGCGTATGGAAGATTAACACAAAAATGCTGACACATCGAGCCCTAAGTTAAGGTGACATACCAGAAAATATTTAGGATATTTTCGTTTTGATTAGAGATGATTTTACTCATTTCGTTTTAAGTCGTTCATCTTTGCTCTAAACTGACTTTCAAACAAGATATTTGAATAAAATACTCTGCCAGGTTATTTTCAATATGTTAGCGCATTCGGTGGGGTAGAATATCGTGTCCCATTTGAAAGAAATTACAGACGATGAGAGAAATTACCAAAAAAAAAAAAAAAAAGAGAGAGAGAGATCAGTTATTACAAAACAAAGATAAATTAACAAATTAGGTAACGGAAGCGTATGAAAGACAAATACAAAAATTCTCACACGTCTAGCCCCAAGTTATGGTGACATATCAGAAAATATTTGGAATATTTTCGTTTTAATTAGAGATGTTTGTGGACATTTCTTTTTCCCTCGTTCACCTTTGCTCTAAATTGAGTTTCAAACAAGATATTTGAATGAGATACTCGGCCGGATTATTTTCAATATGTTAGCGCATTCGGTTGGGTGGAAGGTACGAAAAAACATGACAGTGCGCTCGAAATTGTATTACATTTTATTACTTGTATTTTATTACTTTCATTCCTATCTCATAAAACGAAATGAATTCACTGCGACTGTCTACCTTCCTCCCAGGCATCTCTAATGAATGGAAGGAGGCTCAAAATAGAAGCTTCTCCCCCACCCGCCCCATTTTTTTTTTTTTTTTTTTTTTGGCTTCATGTTGACTACGATTTCCTCCACAACAAATGTAATTTATTCCCCTCATCTTAAAATTCATGTTTGAGTGGAGAGCTAAAAAACAGCTATTCAAGGTGGCTGGAAAATGCACTGAATTGTCACTTTTGCTACATTCTATGACTTACTTTTATTGGAGGTAGGATTTTGCTTTTTATTTCACTCATTGAAATGATTTTGTGAGTCTGGAAGGCTGTGTTTTAATCTTCGTTTCCAAAAGTCAGTCTAAGTTTGACCTACTTATTTTTCAATAAAATAATATTGTCCATTTATTTTTCAGGCTATTAATATCCTTCATCAGTATTCTCTCTCTCTCTCTCTCTCTCTCTCTCTCTCTCTCTCTCTCTCTCTCTCTCTCTCTCTCTTGTGTGCTTCTGATGTTTTGCCTCATTTTTCTTCTTAGGATAGCTTATTTTTTCCTTTTTTTTTATAGTGTTGAGTGCTGCAAGAAGTCTGTAGGAGAGTCTGACGAAATACCAGATTTTAGTTTTCTGTAAAAGAAAACTATTGTGCCGGCTCTGTCTGTCCGTCCGCACTTTTTTCTGCCAGCACTTTTTTCTGTCCGCCCTCAAATCTTAAAAACTACTAAGGCTAGAGGACTGCAAATTGGTATGTTAATCATCCACCCACCAATCATCAAACATAACAAATTGCAGCCTTCTAGCCTCAGTAGTTTTGATTTTATTTTAGGTTGTAGTTATTCATAGGATAGGCCACCACCGAGCCGTGGTTAAAGTTTCATGGTCCGCGGCTCATAAAGCAATATACCGAGACTACCGAAAGATAGATCTGTTTTCGGTGGCCTTGATTATAAGCTGTAGCGGCTGCACAGAAAACTCGATCGCGCCGAAGAAAGCTCGGAGCATTTTTTACTTGAGTTAATTTCATTTCACAGTCTTCGCGTGCAAAGCCTATTGATATATACCTCAATAAGAGCTGCAAACTTCATTATCCTTGGCTTAGTGGTCTAAGACGCACGAATTGCTTCTCTCTTGCGAGAGTGAGCAGATAGCGACATTCTTCATTAAGGAAAATAATTTCTGAGACTTACAAATTAAAAAGAATCTAGGTCTCAAGAAAGTCCATCAAGACAATATACTTTTTTAATCCGGTAATATCATATTAATATTAAATCTGTTCCGATTTCTCAACTGTCTTATTTTTCTTCATATCCTGCGTGGAAAAGTTTTCCTTTCTGTTGCAATATCTTTTCGTTGTTGATGGTTCTGATAGCTAATGATGAAAACCAAAGGTGAATTACAAATATCAAGTGAATTAACACTTAATTTCTGTGTCTTGGTATCACTTACCCACTCATCATAAATTTAGTCATTATCTGCGTATTTCAATCCTTATTTCCTTTCCATTTTACAAACAAGTCTGAGCGCAACGAATTTATTTATTCACTCGCAAACCAATACAGTATATACGTTTACTAATTTTCTTTCTATTTTCATTTTCCTCTTCGTCTCGTCCTGTGTCATTGTTGGTTATATATCCGGTCTCCAGTCGAGCAATTCTTTGATCATATTTACGAAAACGCAAAAAATCCGAGGTAAATATTTTCTCAGGTAACGCTGGACCGCAAAAGAAAACTTGACCGGTGAAAACGACGCTTAATTAAGCGCCAGTCTCAAATTTTCCAGCCACTGACGCTAAAAATATTTCTTATCCTGGATATTAAACCTTGTCAGGCTTTCTCATAAAGCCTGAAGAAAATATGGCGGGCAGATAAGTGTTTTTGGACAACCTAGCAGCAGCAAGTGAGGTGTCGAAAATGGAATTTTACTGAAGAAATATTTATAAATATTTTAACCCCTTTTTTCCAGGGTAGATGCTATTATATTGCTTTAAGTATAATTACATCAATTGGCTCCTAAAGGCTTAAGGGTATGTGGAATTTCTTTCACAGTAACTGAAGAATATTCTGGCAGAAAAGAGGGCTTACTCTTTTGCAATTCGTTAAAGTTATGAATTTAAGAAGGCTTAATCTTTTGCAATTCGTTAAAGTTATGAATTTAACTTGATTCTCAATGTCAGTGGTTCTTAACCTTTTTATTGCCAAGCCCCCTCTAAGAGTTGGCTCTTCCTTCCACGTCCCCCTTCCCCTTGTATCTATGAGTAAAATTCCCTCCCAGATTTAAAGGAAAATGAAAAAAAAAACGAAAAAAGAGAGAAAGAGAAGGGGTTTCGAGGGATAGGGAGGGAGGTAAAATAATTACAAAACACAATAAGCTCAACGAGTCTAACTAGAATAGCAGTCTTTAAGAAACTAACGATGTAAGGTGATACTTTTGCATTTTTCATAAACTTCTAAATATTAGTTCCTCACACTTGCTGAGTTTTTAATTTTTCCCTAGGGCTCGCGCCTCCCCTGGAAGTTGCTGACGCCCCCAGGTTGAGAACCACTGCTCTATACAATTTCTAGCAAATAAAAAAAATACGTGTAGTTTGGAAGTACCACAAACATTGATTATAAATCTTCTAATCTAAGTACAAAAATCCTGCTCGTCACAATTACTATTTTTTAAAGGTAACTGCAAAACACCGCAATATAATTGAATGAACCAAAAGGGAGATAGATTACGAGATAAGTAGGTGTATTGTTTACGGTAGAATGTAAAAAAAATACAATAAAATAATAAAGTATGAAGAACTTTTCCTTGGGGAAAATACTTGAAATAATAGATTCTTTTTTTAGGAAACATCATGAGAGCTTCCACAAAAAAAAAAAAATTGGTAGCTAGATAAAAAATTTTGATAAACGAATTAGTCGAAACAATATGAAAAATCCAAACGTGAGCAAAACGTGATGAGAGTATTATTGATATTATGATGATGAAGATGATGATGACGATGATGAGGATTATTATTATTATTATTATTATTATTATTATTATTATTATTATTATTATTATTATTATTATTATTAATCAGGAGATGAACCCTAATTATATAGAACAGGAATGCAGGGGCCAATGACTTGAAATTCATGCTTTGAAAGAATATCGTGTCCCATTTGAAAGAAATTACAGACGATGAGAGAAATGACAGAAAGAAGAGATCAGTTATTACAAAACAAAATTAATGAACAAATTAATAAATAAAGAAGTAAAATGTAAATAAATCACCAAAAGTAAAACTGAAAACAGTTGTCGTTTAAAAGAGAAAAAAACCCCTTAGGTTCACGTGGTAGTAAATGTGAATAGGATGAATTTGATAAGAAGGAAGCAAGAATGGCAAATAAGAAGTTGATATTCACTTTCTAAAAAATGTTCGTTAGGATATTTCAAAAGAAAAAAAAAAACTCAAAAGCTTATCGTTTTAAATGGGTGAATGAAAACAGAATGATAGAAATTTCTTTCTTTGTCATATGTAAGTCCCGAGTTAATTATGGTGACTTGAACTGTTTAACTTGGTAATCAATAGTGTAACCAATACGCGACTCTATATTTTTTTCAGATTCATGCCTAATTGATCAGGGTGTGATAAATAAAAAAAAAAAAAAAAATATTCCCAAAACTCGAAAACCAGACGACAGTCGGGCACTAGTAATTTCTGTTTCTTCGGCTATAAAACTGTTTTTTTTTTCTGGTTATAAATAATATTGAAACCGTATGCAGTTTTTTTTATCCTGTGGCGTACAGTATCCCCACCTCTCTCTCTCTCTCTCTCTCTCTCTCTCTCTCTCTCTCTCTCTCTCTCTCTCTCTCTCTCTAGAGAAATAGTATTCTTGAATATCTTTACAGGTAGTAATTATATATATATATATATATATATATATATATATATATATATATATATATATATATATATATATATATATATATATATATATATATATATATATATATATATATATATATATATATATATATATGTAAAAGCCATTTCTGAGCCTATATTTGATTTAAGTCTCTGTTTTATGAACAGAGGTTTGATCTCGCTTATTCCGAGACATTGTGTGATAGCAGTAACGTGAGCCGGCATCATAAGTTATATCTTTTCCTAACTAAAATCTAAGGACTACTGGAATGAGATACTAAGTACAAACTAAAACCCTTTATTGACAAAAATCAACGAAAAATAACTTCTTAAAAATTACGACGAATGAAATTCAATGTTTCACATAACTATCAGAAAATCTTCTAAGGAAATAATGCTCCAAAATCATAAACACTCAATTACAGAAAATAACTCATCTGTCAAAACATGAACACGTCAATCAATTAAAACAGGTCATCTCAAATGTCACACCACTCTCATTCTCGTAGGAGGGAGAGAGGAAAAAGGAATAGGAATAGAGTGGAACAGAAATACCTGTGAAAAAAGAAACGTCACATTAAAAATCATAAAATGTAAAAAATTGCAGAAATACATCTTCCACTGTCACAGGAGATACCGTGTGTTCACAGTTCTGAAAAACAAAGTCTAAAAACGTATATGAATTCTTACTCACTCCACAAGTCCTCTGGGACAGTCTCCATGTGAAAAATCACACATCTTCAGACACACATGAAACGGATCTCACCAGTCCGATTTGAACAACGGTTCCTCCCATTATATTCATTATGTAACGCACGAACGAACGTACTTTTGTATGACATCATTCGAGGTCAAAGTTCGGCAAGACACGCCTCTGTATTTCGAGGCGTCACGAAGTACACGTACACACCATACATTATTAAGAAGCATCCTTCACAAACCGGATTTTGTAACTGGTTCAGCTTCTAGAACGTTCTTTGCTGAAAACTCATTTGCCAGCCCGTGTCTTGTCACCAAGGTGGTTTCTTCGACCCTTGTGGTATGCAAATGTTTCAGCAGTTTCCTATCTGCTGCGTATAGTGAAAATGGACCCTGCAAATGGCTGACCCAACTTTTCAAAGGTCACCTTCGTGAGCCTTTACATATATATATATATATATATATATATATATATATATATATATATATATATATATATATATATATATATATATATATATATATATATATATATATATATATAATCTCACTCTAGAGGAAGAGTGTTCATGAATATCTTTACAGGTAGTATTTCTCTCTCTCTCTCTCTCTCTCTCTCTCTCTCTCTCTCTCTCTCTCTCTCTCTCTCTCTCTAGAGCAGTGGTTCTTAACTTCGGGAGCGATAGCCATAGGGAAAAATTGAAAATTCTCTAATTATATTCGTTATTCTCTTAACAAGAATCGCAAAGACGCAGCGCGAAGGATCTCACTAATTCATTCCTAAATGAATAAAAAAAAACCTCTTTCTCTTTTTTCTTTCCTTTAAATCTGGGAGGGAATTTTAATCAAAGATGCAAGGTGGGCGTGGAGGGAAGGGCCAACTCTTAGAGGGGACGTGGTAATCAAAAGATTAAAACCACTCTCTAGAAGAATATCTTTACAGGTAGTATTTATCTCTCTCTCTCTCTCTCTCTCTCTCTCTCTCTCTCTCTCTCTCTCTCTCTCTCTCTCTCTCTCTCTGGAGAAATACTATTCATGAATGTCTTTACATGAGTCATTTCTCTCTGTCTCTGTCTCTCTGTCTGTCTGTCTCTCTCTCTCTCTCTCTCTCTCTCTCTCTCTCTCTCTCTCTCTCTCTCTCTCTTGAGAAATAGTATTCATGAACGTCTTTACATGCGTCGTTTCTCTCTCTCTCTCTCTCTCTCTCTCTCTCTCTCTAGAGAAATAGTGAGGTATATCTTAGTTTAGCCAGACCACTGAGCTGATTAACAGCTCTCCTAGGGTTGGCCCGAAGGATTAGATTTATTTTACTTGGCTAAGAACCAACTGGTTACCTAGCAACGGGACCTACAGCTTATTGTGGAATCCGAGCCACATTATGACGAAAAATTAATTTCTGTCACCAGAAATAAATTCCTCTTCTTCTTCATTGGCCGCTCGGAGATTCGAGTCCGCGGTCAGCAGAGTGCTAGCTGAGAACGGAACCCACTCACCCAACGAAGAACGACTCTAGAGGAATAGTATTCATGAATGTCTTTACATGCAGTTTTTCTCTCTATCAAAAAAGATAGACCCAACAAAAATGCTGGATCCGTTATGTTATATGTCAAGGACCAACTCAGTCCAAAAGAGTGTAAAATTACAACGCGCAAGAAGTAATTGGCATCAAAATAAGCAGTTTAGGGAAGAAGCTAACTCTAATACTAGTGTACGGACCTCCCCACCAACCACAAATGTCCGACGAGGAGCTGTATGCACTACTAGGACAAGAAATAAGGAACAAACTCTGCATGATGTTGGGAGATTTCAATGCAGCAGTAAAATGGGGCACTATTACCTTCACATCAAACTTAGAAGGAAAGAGACTTTTAGAATTTGTCAAAAATTAATTCCTCCGCCAATTGGTTGACAAACCTACCAGAGGAAACAACATACTAGACATCGTCCTATCAACAGAAGATAACCTAGTCTCTGACCTTTCAGTAGGTGCAAATCTAGACAAAAGCGACCATAAAATTATTACATTTCATGTTAATATTTGCCATAAAAAAGACAAGAAGATACTAAAGGGATTAGACTACCGTCGAGGAATGCAGCAGACCCAGATACAGTGGGGAGTTTAAGAAACGATCTAAGGAAAATAGGAGCGTGGTCAAAAAGATGGCAGATGCCTTTTAACTCGGATAAGTGTAAAGTGTTACAAATAGGAACAAACAACCCTCATGCCAACTACATGCTCCTTGGGAATGACATAAATAGTGTAGAACAAGAAGAGGACCTTAGAGTCATTATTACCAAGGACTTAAAATCCACAAAACGGTGAATAAAAGCTGAAAAGAAGGCACAGAAACTAGTGAGATACGTAAAGAGGCAGTTCAAATACAGAAACAAGGATTCGGTGCTGGAGGTCTGCACATCCATAGTTAGACCTCATCTTGAATATGCAGTACAGTTTTGGTAGCCAACACTAAGAAAGGACATAAATAGATTAGAAGTGGGTACAAGCAAGAGCCACAAAGTTAATTCCATCCATCAGGCAAGTAGGTTACCAAAGACGATTAGAGAGCCTGAACATGTATGGCTTAGGAACACGAAGATTGCGAGGACAACTAAAAGAAAAATTCAAAATACTGAAAGGCATAACAAAAGCAGACAGTAACCTCTTCACATTAAACGAAAACCAGACCAGAAATAATGGATGGAAACTAGAACTAAAGAGATACAACACATCTCATTGTGGGAACTTCTTCACGTACACGATATGTGACACATGGAATAAACTGCCACCAGAAGTTGTAAACAGCAATAGTGTGGAAGAGTTTAAAAGCAAGCGAGACAAAATAATTAGAACACTGTGAATGAACAGCAAAACCTGCTCCTAGAGATAAGTGAGCACATGATGTCTCCTCGGATGGACTAATATCTGTCTGTCTGTCTGTCTGTCTGTCTGTCTCTCTCTCTCTCTCTCTCTCTCTCTCTAGAGAAATGGTGTTCATGAATATCTTTACATGCAGTACTTCTCTCTCTCTCTCTCTCTCTCTCTCTCTCTCTCTCTCTCTCTCTCTCTCTCTCTCTCTCTCTCTCTCTCGAAATAGTATTCATGATTATCTTTACATGCAGTATTTCTCTCTCTCTCTCTTTCTCTCTCTCTCTCTCTCTCTCTCTCTCTCTCTCTCTCTCTCTCTCTATAGAGAGAAATAGTATTCATGAATGTCTTTGACATGCAGTAGTTCTCTCTCTCTCTCTCTCTCTCTCTCTCTCTCTCTCTCTCTCTCTCTCTCTCTAGAGAAACAGTATTCATGAATGTCTTTGACACGCAGCAGTTCTCTCTCTCTCTCCCTCTCTCTGGAGAAATAGTATTCATGAATATCTTTACATGCAGTATATCTGTGTATGTGTGTGTCTCTGTCTGTCTCTGTCTCTCTCTCTCTCTCTCTCTCTCTCTCTCTCTCTCTAGAGAAATAATATTCATGAATGTATTTAGAGGTATGTATTATATTACAACGGTGTTAGGAAATCGGATAGGATTTCCATGTTGAATGACCAATAGCATCTGCAGACGGAAACTCGATCACTTATGCATTATCGGATTCCCTCCCAATACCTCGCCGATATTCCCCGACAATCAGTGCCTATATAATTAATGAAGAGTTAGCATCAAGGGGAGATGTGACCCCTATCAATATAAAGGTATTTCCTCGGGGTATGTTGTAGAAATAGATAATCTGAGAACAATGAAAATTACAGTCTTGTGTAAGGATGTTCTCTTTAAAAATATTGCAGTGACGAGATTTAAAATGTATATAAAATTTTTATATTTGAACGGAATCTTCCACATTCCTTGATTAATAAATTTCTTTTCTACAGAAAATCATACAATTGTTATATGACAAGCTTTGAGCTGTTCAAAGACATTTCTTTAGAATTTTTAAGTGTCCACTTACAAATACCATTGCTATTCCTTGATTGATAACATTTTCTTGAAGAAAATCATTGAATTATTATTATTATTATTATTATTATTATTATTATTATTATTATTATTATTATTATTATTATTATTATTTTTATTATTATTATTATTATTATTATTTATTATTATTATTATTATTATTATTATTATTATTATTATTATTATTATTATTATTATTATTATTATTATTATTATTATTATTATATTATAAAAGTTGGGCTCATCAAAGACGCTTCTTAAGAATTTTAAAATGTCTACTGACAGATGCCATTTAAGTGAAATATTATCATATTGGTTTGCAGATGTTAATTGCAATCATACACACACACACACACACACACACACACACACACACACACCAGCACAATTAACACATTTGGATGAGGATGAGGATGGAAAGGAGGATGACGATGAATGATAAAGTATATGTGAATTGGAAGGTTAGCAGGTGTTAAGTGTTAAGTGTTGACACTTAAAAGAGAAACAAGATGGAGAATGAGAGTGAAAGACAACATTGCAGGCGATTGAACATCGGAATGAAAATGTTCAAATGGAAATACGTAATAATAGATGGACGTTAATGAATAATTGTATAAATAAATTAGATCTGTGTTTGCTGAAAGAATTCCGGTCTTTGATGTATATGTCGTTTGAAGAGGAGGGACAGGGATAAAAGAGATCGAATACATGAATGGAATTGTTTATATAGATATGAGTAGCTCTAGGACATCACAAAAAACCTCTAGCCTGAACCAATAAGCATGCGTATCTTTTTTTTTATCTATAACATGCGCATCTCTGATCGATTAGGCCACCTAAAAGTTAATGATTGAAGAGGGAATGGGAAAAAAGGGACCATATTTAATCTATTATTTACGATTTTCTTTTTGGATGGTTGTCGATTGTGAACGAGTTTGTAGCTTTCTGTAAAAAAAAAAAAAATCTATTGTGCCGGCTTTGTCTGTCCGTCCGCACTTTATTCTGTCCGCACTTTATTCTGTCCGCACCTTTTTCTGTCCGCACTTTATTCTGTCCTCAGATCTTAAAAACTACTGAGACTAGAGGGCTGCAAATTGGTATGTTGATCATCCATCCTCTAGTCATCAAACATACCAAATTGCAGCCCTCTAGCCTCATTAGTTTTAATTTTATTTAAGGTTAAAGTTAGCCATAATCGTGCTTCTGGTAACGATATAGGATAGGCCACCACCGGGCCGTGGTTAAAGTTTCATGGGCCGCGGCTCATACAGCATTTTACCGAAATCACCGAAAGATAGATCTATTTTCGGTGTCCTTGATTATACGCTGTACGGAAAACTCGATTGCTCCGAAGAAAGCTATTTTCTGAAATTCATTAAAAAATTTCACCACATCATGCTTTGAGATTAACAGTCTTCTGATTAACAGCAGGCTTAAAGATGTTAGAAGTGACTGATTGATTCATGAAATCTAGGCCGTCAAGCCAAGGACTTAGCACGTCCTGCCATTCAGCACTTAAGACAGTGGAAAGGAGGAGTTGAAGCGGTTGGACAGCAAAATTAAGTTATACAGGAAATAAAAGAAATGCAGTACAAGGATCTGAATGTTTAACTAGAAAAAAATGGCCATAATTGCAATAAAAATCAATAGCAAGAGGTGTTGGGCAGCAAAATTGAAGAAAGGAA
>JANJGK010000007.1:61049258-61059258 GCA_039081455.1 Macrobrachium rosenbergii
AAGCAAAAGCCCATAGGGAAATCCATTCCTCCCACACGTACGGGAATATCAAATATTGCAAATATCACCAGAGCCTTTGAAACATCCCCCATCCACGGAAGGTGAGTCAATAATATCTGGATAAAAGCGAATGGATGATTTATTGCCAGTGACTCCATTTCTGGCCTATTCATCCAATCCTACGTCGAAACTCTGCTTCATAAATTGCTACGATTTCGTTTTTATTCCCTGAAATGCAAGAATCAGTATCCGCGTAAAAATCTTGTGGTTTGGTAAATAGAAAAACTGAGCTTCAAAGCAGATTGTATGTCAAAGTAAACAGGTCTCCAAAACTGAAGGATGTTGCAGATGAAAAGTGAAATTGGTCAAGGACTGTCTGTCTGAAAGTGTCTTCTGATATTCCGTTAAATGGATCTCTAGACTTGAGAGCGTTTTCCGATCGGCAGTGTTTGGATCTTTTAAGTTTGACAGAAAAGATTAAACGATATGACTTATTTCGAGCTCAGAGACCACCTTGATGGTTTATTTTACATTTCAGCTATTCACGGTTGGTGTAAATTTAGAATATGTCTTAAGCTACATTCTATCTATTTTGCTCTCTCTTCATTTCAAAGGGAAATGCGAAAGCTTCAGCTTTCATTTGAGAAATGCTTTAGAGAAATCCGCGTCTATAAAAAAAAATGTATTTTTGAACTTTGGAATTCCTTGCATCATGTTAGTTAAGAAGGGAAGCTTTCAAATGAGACTTTGCCTTTTACTTGAACAAGCAATTTCTACTGTCTAGAGAGTTAACAATTCTATCTATCTATCTGTCTATCAATATATACATATACAGTATATATATATATATATATATATATATATATATATATATATATATATATATATATATATATATATACTAGATAGATAGATAGATAGATAGATACACACACACACACACACACACACACACACATATATATATATATATATATATATATATATATATATATATATATATATATATATATATATATATATATGTATATATATCTTGAAGGTCAGATTCCTTACTGAGTTCCAAATAAGGAATTTCGCTGTTACCGTAGACAAGGAGCACCTTTTGAATCTGGGTTCATCCTTCATATTCCCTTGGTAACTTACTGATCGAAATATGATATAGGGAATTGATTAACGCACTGAGCCGAAATAGAAAGAACTGAAGAGATAAAACAAATACATGAGACATTTCATTATTTATGAGTTTATTTATCTATTTATTGGTTTTACAAATACCCGACACATTTTTTATTATTTAGTTATTTCCTTATTTATTTACTTATCTCTTTATCTATTTATTTATTTAGTGGTCAGGCCTCGAAAAAACCTGTTTGACAGGATCAGTTCTGTTCGTAATAATATGTACGAAATTGACACCACCATGAGTATTGTTAATAACAATTGGTTATGAAATCGACACTTTGGCTTCCTGTATCCAATGTCTGCAATTCTGACGCAGTCAGGAGCATATTTAAAAGTTCATCAATATTTTCAAAATTATGACTGAGGCTATGATCGTTTAAATGAATAAGCAAGGTAGCAGACAATTTACGATCATTCTTTTTTTAAAATAGAAAACTCTATGAAATTATAAAGGCTTATATATATATATATATATATATATATATATATATATATATATATATATATATTATATATATATATATATATATATATATATACATACATATATATATATATATATATATATATATATATATATATATATATATATATATATATATATATATATATATATATATATATATACATACGAGAAAACATTCTCTAGAGCAAAATAGTTAAAATGTCAAAATCATTTTAATCAATGGAATAACATAGCAGACAATTTGATGATATTTTTTTTCCAGATTATAAACCTCCATGATGTGATAAAGGTTTTTCCAATATTTATAAAAGAGAAAAACACTTTTCAGAACAAAATAATTAAAATGTCAGATTCTTTTTAAGTAATGGAAGAACGTAGTAGACAATTTTGCGATAATTTTTTTTTTTTTTTGAAAAATAAAAGTGGGAAATGATAAAGGTTTCTAAATATATACCCCTCAAAAAAAATTCCAGAGAAAGTAACTAGAAAGTCAGAACGAACTTATTTTCACGTCAGGTTGAACCACTGGGAATACCGAACACATCCGAACAACTTTTATATTTTCAATATTAGTTCTTGTTCTTGTGTAAAGACAAGTAACCTTCGCTCCCGCTCTGATTAGAATTTCATTTTGAGAAAGAGAGAGAGAGAGAGAGAGAGAGAGAGAGAGAGAGAGAGAGAGAGAGAGAGTTTCTGTCACTTAAATCTGTCAAAATACTATTTTACTGCGTCGATTGAAGGGATTACGTCAATCACCACAGCACAAGTCAGCGAAATTTAGACGAGATTCATATTTCAGAAGACATGATGCTCAGGTAATTCAAGATAGAAAATATTAGTCCCATGTTTTATTTCTTATATCAATTTTGCCTTAGAAACTGAAAAAAAGTATTCCGTCTCTTTCTTCATAAGGGTGTTTTTGCCTGAAACGGATCTTACGGAGAGAAATCCGTCTATTTTTAACGTTAGTCTTCATATCTCTTTAAGAGAATTGTGTGATTACAGTTTGATGTTTTTTAAATCGATCCAGTGTTCACGGGTATACGAAAATTATCTGGTTAAGTATAATTTCGAGAATTATGAAGTGTACTTTTTTTAAGTAGATGTATGAATGTTGGGCGCTAATGATTGGGTGGTTATCCTATTTTTCATCTGCTGAATAATAATAGTCAAATACTGTAGACAGCCATTATTTTCAATAATAATAATAATAATAATAATAATAATAATAATAATAATAATAATAATAATAATAATAATAATAATATATGGAAATAACATCTCACCCATATGCAGGAAGTGCAGTATGAATTGACGAGACCATAAACCACATAGCAAGCGAATGTCCAGCGCTCGTACAGAACCAGTACAAAAAGAGGCATGATTCAGTAGCAAAAGCCCTCCACTGGAGCCTGTGCAAGAAACACCAACTAGCTTGCAGTAATAAGTGGTACGAACACAAACTTGAGGGAGGGGTAGAAAGCGACCAGGCAAAGATCCTCTGGGACTATGGTACCAGAACAGATAGGGTGATACGTGCCAGCAGACCAGACGTGACGTTGATTGACAAAATCAAGAAGAAATTATTAGTTATTGGTCTGACAGTGCCATGGGACACCAGAGTAGATGAGAAAGAAAGAGAAAAACTGCTAAATATGAAGACCTGAAAATCGAAATAAGAAGGATATGGGATATGCCAGTGGAAATTTGTACCCTTAACACTAGGCGCGATCCCAAGATCCCTGAGAAGGAATCTGGAAAACCTAGATGCCGAAGTGGCTCCAGGACTCATGCAGAAGAGTGTGCTACTAGAAACAGCGCACATAGTGAGAAAAGTGATGGACTCCTAAGGAGGCAGGGTGCAACCCGGAACCCCACGCTACAAAAACCATCCAATCGAACAAGATGACTGTGATAGACGCCACCCACGCCCCCGAAAAAATAAATGAAATAATAATAATAATAATAATAATAATAATAATAATAATAATAATAATAATAATAATAATAATAATAATCCTTTAGAAGTTTCTTTTGTCGCTGAATAGCGTCTGAGGTATATTGCTGTAACAATATAGAATTCTCTAGCCTTCGAAGGTTACTGTAACAGATTATTACAGGGAAGACTCGATATTCTCGTAGATTTTCCTACCAAGCGTCCATCTCCGTTAATATTTTAGAAGCCGAAGCAAAGGATTTTCTCTTGCTCTGGATTATGTTTACCCGGCAAATGATGTTGGGCACCCAGAGAAACATTATCCGTATTAGCCTTTTCAGACACGCCCAAAAGGCAGGAGGTATTTTTCCATTAAGATACTAATTCGTTCCCAATCACAGTGGGTGTTGAGGTAATGCTTCTTCCAAAACTGAGTGAGTTCTTTTTTTTATTTTATATATCTATGCTTTTGAATGTTATTTTATGACGATGGTGAAAATTCGTCTTGTGACTGTCGGCAGGGGATTGAGATGCTAAAGCATATATTTTTCACTAGTTGGAAAAGAAGGTATCGAACTGAACGCGTGCAAGACTGGGGTGACATTACACAGTGCATTATAACAGGGTTTGACGAGCTACTAATAAGTCTTCTGTACAGGTGAACGAAGCTGATACCATTACAGAGGATTATAGAGGTTTTGATGTGAGGTATGTTCTCCTGAGGTTCGTTATTATTTATTTATCTATTTATTAAAGATTTATTGACATAGAAATTTACATTAAATGGGACGTTTTAGCTTGCTAATATACCCACCAACTAATAACAGTCTATTCTGTTTAATGTGCATAGCATATTTTTTTTTTTTTTTGTCATTAATACAAATCATTTGTTGAAGTAAAAGTTAAGAAACTTCTGAACAATTCTAGAACACACCATTATTCAAAAAATACCATACTTGATATGTTGCATTGTTAAGGCTTAACCGTTAAGGAAGTAGGCTAATGTAATATTTCCTAATATCTTGCACTATCCTAGCCCTTTGTTGGCCTACTCGGTTGAGCTTCAGACTGTCACTCGATGGGCCGGAGTTCAATTCCAGCGGTCGGCTGATGAGGAATTAGAGGAATTTATTTCTGGTGATTGAAATTCATTTCTCGCTATAATGTGGTTCGGATTCCACAATAAGCTGTAGGTCCCGTTGCTAAGTAACCAATTGGTTCTTAGCCAAGTAAAATAAGTCTAATCCTTCGGGCCAGCCCTAGGAGAGCTGTTAATCAGCTCAGTGGTCTGGTAAAACTAAGGTATACTTAACTTTACTTGCACTATCCTATAGAGGCAATAATGATAATCTATATATATGAAAATCGATGTATGTATGTGTGTGTGAGTGTGTATGTTCCAGCATAACTGATATGCACTGAGCAATTTCAACCAAACTTGATATACATATGACTTACTATCTGGAAAAGAATACTGTGGGAGTAAGACATCGTTAGCACCAAAGGGCACCAAAGTGGGTAGGGGTGGGAACGGCTTTCCTGAAACAGGGCTGGTTCTGTCCGTAGACTTAGTAACTAAGTAAACTCTATATGTTAACTATACCTCATTTCGGTATACATATGACTTACTATCTGGAAAAGAATATTTGAGGGTAAGGCATCACTGGCACTAAAGCGGGTGGGGGTGGGAAGGGGGTGACGTAAAAATAACCGAAAAGACAGATATTAATGTCTTATCCATAGTTTTCGAGGTCGCTGAGATAAACAGTGACACTCCCAATGCCCTATAAGTCCAAGTTCAGCCGCGAGAGGAAAGTGAGGTTAGAAGCGGGAAAAAATAAAATGTAAAAAATGACAGATATTAGTGTCTGATCCATAGTTTTCGAGGTTGCTGAGATGAATAGTAATACTCCCGATGCCCTTTAAGTCCAAGTTCAGCTACGACAGGATTTTGGGGGTGAGAAGGGGGGGAAATATAAAATGTAAAAAATGCTTGGCAGTGTAATTGAAGCAAACATCTTAAGAGGAAAGGGAGAGAGTGAGAAAGAGAGAGAGTGAGAGGAAGAAGAAGTAAGAGAGAGGTTAGAGGGGGTGTTAAGGAGGAGAGAGAGAGAGAGAGAGAGAGAGAGAGAGAGAGAGAGAGAGAGAGAGAGTTTATCGGTTGTCATTCAGAGTTTTCCTGGGCAGCGCCGGGTTGTTCAGCTAGTATTTCATTAAAAGGTAAGTCTCCAGCAAAATTATTACGTAATATCCCCTGGTCGTCCATCTCCTCTTGTGACTGAAGGAGAGGCATAACCCGGCAGCTTTAAGGTTTCTCCTGAAAGTCATTTGACCATGTCCGAGGATTACTTTTGGAAGAAGAAGACGGTATGTTTCCCTTCCAGTTGCATTCGATATTGAAGGGAAGAAAGAAAGAAGGAAAGACAGTTTTTCTTCATTGAAAACTTTTCTCAGACGGTACTTCATGAGTCGGAGATTCTTTGAATTCCCAATAATATAATTTCTTTCTTGGCTTCCGATGTCTTGGCCATTTCGTTTCCAATGCCAATTAATCTCGACATTTCTTTCTATTTGTTCTTCGGCTAATTCACATATTTTCGTAAGTGTTTTCTATTTGCACGGCAATCGTTCTTTTGTGAGTGATGGACAATTTCCTGTAATTGGATTTCCGGTAATTTCATTCGCTTTATACAAAAGATTTCGGGTCCTGATTTTTATATAGCAGAATATTTGTTAGATTAATTTTATTGCCTGGTCCCCTTTTATTTTCATTCTTGCATTTCTTTTGTAGAAAAATAATATCCGGTTCAATTAAATCAAAACAAAAACAAAAAACAAAATACAGATAAAGAGGGGGTCTCTTAGGTATTTCCATTGGAATGTTCACTTCTTATTGATAACTGTATATTTCAGACCTTAGAAGAGATTGCAGACACAATTCTTTAAATCACCTACTGCTGTTGAATGAAGATGACCAGAAGCTTTGAGGAGTCTTTCTCGAAATAACAACCCGTAATTACTTGAACGTGGTCTTGAAAGTGATCATCTTCTTTAAGTCTATTTTAGTTTTCTTGGTTTTATTTCAAACTCAAACGACTTGGTTGTTATGCTGTTCAGCAGAAATAGGATTAACAATTGATTCGCCTTCCTGAAAGGAAACCCTTGTCTTGAACGTTGGGACTATCGTGTTTTCTTTAAAAATGATTTACAGGTGTCATCAAACAGGGACTCTGCTACACGTAGCCTCTGGCAGTTTTCTTTGGTAGTTTTCTCTCGGGAAATGATTAATTGAGATGGTATTGGGATGATATGGTTCAGAGGAAAAGCACTGACTATCGTACCTTGGGATCCATGATTGCTTAGTATCGTGTTTAAACGTCCCAGAGACTCGACGTTATTTTGCAGATGAAAAACACAGAAAATGTATAGATTTGTTTCATTCTTTCCTTCGGATTGGTACCACTCACGGATTGTCATTGCCGGAAATACCTCCTTAGCTGGCAAACTGTCAATTAACAAAGTTTATAATCCGATTATTCCATCCTCTCTCCTTGTTTTGCAGTATCTCGAACTGTTTTGTTAATCTCCTTAATTTTGGACTTAATACAGCCATCTGTGGTGCATCACTATATTGTGATCGAAAATAATGAGTGAAAAAGCCACAATAATGTAACTGATAAAGATAAGGACCGTTGCGCAAACAGTCGAAAGCTCCCGTTATCCTTTTTTGTATTTTTTTGTATCTTGAAAAATACAGTTTATCAGTTACATCATTGTGGCTTTTTTTTTTCTTTTTTACTAATACAACCATTTTGGTATATGAAGCTTTTCTTTCGATTTTAACATTTTCACATTGTTTATTTATCACGAAATTGTCCATCTTTTACCCTTCTCGGTGGTGTTGTCATCAATGTCAAGGTTGATTCAGTTCATCGGAAAATGTCAAGCAGGTATCCCCGTAGCGGATACTCGCTGGTAACTTCTTTCTTCTATCTTACTTTTCACCCTCTCCCAATATTTATTTCATTGTATAATTGAGAGCTTTCCCTCCTGTTGCGCCTTTATAACCTTTTTGCTCTCAGCTTCCTTGCAGCACTGAATGACCTCAGTGGTCCCTGTGCTTGGCCTTTAGCCTAAATTTTATATTCCATTCCATTGCTCAGCAAGTATGTCTAATGGCACTCCCTAAATGAACGAAGGTCTCCCGACGAAGACGTCCACTGCACTGGCGATGAAGCTATGACGGCATTCACGTCTTGAATTTACCTCTTGCCCAACATTCGTGGCCTTGGAGAGATAGATCGCTATCGTATTTTGTTGCATCAGAGAAGGATGGGCTCTTATCTTACTTGCTTTTTTGTTTTAAACCATGAGACGGACGGGAATAAAAATCATCCATGTATCTTGCATGGAATCGAGATTACTTTGCATTCTCACGCACACACACGCATACACACGCTTTGATGACACATACAACATTTTCATTTTAAAAGGCATAAAGCAACCGGCTTTTTAAAACGATAAGGTCCGTCGTCTTATGCCTAGTTTTGAACATTAAGCTGGACATGGCAAGTAATCGGATTTTGTAATTCTAGGTTAAGCTGAGTGGGGGTATCACTATCCTTCATAGGGACTGTGAAGTCCATTATGAAGGAAAAAGATTGAATGTTTTCCGAAGTTCTCTGAAGGAATAGAAACAGATATATATATATATATATATATATATATATATATATATATATATATATATATATATATATATATATATATATATATATTTGTCTTCTCGCTCATAGTAATAATTATACAAGGTGGATGAAGAATAGCCTCGGTTTTACTTGAACATTTTATCACAGAGCTGTTCAGAGAACTGTTCATACTCCCTTATTTTCTTCGGATTGATTTTCTTATTGACGTCCTGAAGATCCCTGCGTTTCCTTTTAAATTAAGTTTACTCTTCTCTATGCAAATTTTGATTTTTTTTTTTTCAGGTTACTGAGAATAAGTAAACTGAATGCTTTTGTGGCAAGTGGTGCAAGTGCCCCTTTACTAACCACATTCATTCAGGTCACGTGATTGGAATTTAGAATCATTGATAATATTCACTTTCTTCAGTTCAGTTGGCACAATAGCAGCCGTTCATGACAGGAAAAACAATTAAAATTAAAATTACGCATAGCAGTATCATTCCATTACTAGATTACAGTTTTTCTCCAGTTGACATTTTGAGAGGTACACAATCTTTAGTTAACATTAATATTCAGAAGATGAAACCTTTTCATATGGAGCAACCTCTCAGAGTTCATCGACTTGAAATTCAATCTCCCAAAGAATCAAGTTCCCATCGGAATGATTGGAAAGATAATTTTCCATATGGCATTAGGTAACGGAAACGTATGGAAGATTAACACAAAAATGCTGACACATCAAGCCCTAAGTTAAGGTGACATACCAGAAAATATTTAGGATATTTTCGTTTTGATTAGAGATGATTTTACTCATTTCGTTTTAAGTCGTTCATCTTTGCTCTAAACTGAGTTTCAAACAAGATATTTGAATAAAATACTCTGCCAGGTTATTTTCAATATGTTAGCGCATTCGGTGGGGTAGAATATCGTGTCCCATTTGAAAGAAATTACAGACGATGAGAGAAATTACCAAAAAAAAAAAAAAGAGAGAGAGAGATCAGTTATTACAAAACAAAAATAAATTAACAAATTAGGTAACGGAAGCTTATGAAAGATAAATACAAAAATTCTCACACGTCTAGCCCCAAGTTATGGTGACACATCAGAAAATATTTGGAATATTTTCGTTTTAATTAGAGATGTTTGTGACCATTTCTTTTTACGTCGTTCACCTTTGCTCTAAACCGAGTTTCAAACAAGATATTTGAATAAGATACTCGGCCGGATTATTTTCAATATGTTAGCGCATTCGGATGGGTGGAAGGTACGAAAAAACATGACAGTGCGCTCGAAATTGTATTACATTTTATTACTTGTATTTTATTACTTTCATTCCTATCTCATAAAACGAAATGAATTCACTGCGACTGTCTACCTTCCTCCCAGGCATCTCTAATGAATGGAAGGAGGCTCAAAATAGAAGCTTCTCCCCCACCCCCCATTTTTTTTTTTTTTTTTTCTTGGCTTCATGTTGACTACGATTTCCTCCACAACAAATGTAATTTATTCGTCTCATCTTAAAATTCATGTTTGAGTGGAGAGCTAAAAAACAGCTATTCAAGGTGGCTGGAAAATGCACTGAATTGTCACTTTTGCTACATTCTATGACTTACTTTTATTGGAGGTAGGATTTTGCTTTTTATTTCACTCATTGAAATGATTTTGTGAGTCTGGAAGGCTGTGTTTTAATCTTCGTTTCCAAAAGTCAGTCTAAGTTTGACCTAC
>JANJGK010000007.1:61064258-61092611 GCA_039081455.1 Macrobrachium rosenbergii
GAGGAGACCTAAAACAACTAAAGAAGTATGTAAAAAAATCTAGAGTAGGACAAGGACGCAGACATGGATAAGTACTGGGAAGCCTTTCTAGAAGAATACACAGAAAAACACTCCAGATGTATACCATTAAAGCAACTGCAGACAAACGGCAACCCACAGCCTAAGTGGTTCAACAGAGAAGTTAAAAATAAAATAAGAGAAAGAGACAGATTGCACAAATCAGTGAATCCACAACCAACACCAGAGGAAGCAAGCAGGCACAAAGAACTCTGTAGAATGGTTGACAAATTAGTAAGAAATGCAAAGATAAATGAGGATAAGAGAGTTGCATCAGTTTGTAAGAGAAACCCAAAAGAATTCTTTGCGCATGTTAATAGTAGGAAGCCCCCCCCCAAAAAAAAAAAAATAGCATAGGTCCCTTAAGAGAAAATAGAGAAAACCTAATGAGCTCAGACTTGGAAAAAGCGGAGTTACTGAATAAGATTTTTACCAGTGCTTTCACAGTTGAAGACACTACCTCAGTCCCTGAACCAGCTATTAAATATGAAGGGGCAGAACCGCAAGACAAAATAATATTTACAGAAGAAGGCGTTGAAAACAAAATAGGAAAATCTAAACAAGTTCAAATCTCCGGGCCCGGATGGGATTCATCCAAGAGAAATTAAAAAGTTAAAATAGGAGATAGTTCCTCACCTATATAAACTCTACAGAAAAACTGCAGAACAACGAAAGGCCCCAAAAGGATGGAAACTAGGTGATGTGCCCCGAGTTTACAAAAAAAAGGTCCAAGAGGAGAGCCAGGAAATTATAGACCAATCTCTCTAACGTCAGTCCCTTGCAAGATTTTTGAGCCCATAATTGCAGATCAAATTGTGGATCGCATTGATAGAAACAACCTGTTGTTAAACAGTCAGCACGGCTTCAGACTAAACAGATCCTGCCTATCAAACCTCTTGAAGTTTTTTCATAACGTGCTTGGTATTTACGACAGTAGTAGAGCAATAGATATACTCCTTAGATTTCCAAAAGGCCTTTCACAAAATTCCACACAAGAAACTAATGACAAAAGTTAGAGCTTTAGGAACTGTAGGAGAAATAGCAGACTGAATAGAAGACTGGCTAGCTAATAGAAAACAGAGAGTCGTAATAAACGGCGAAGAATCAGAATGGGCAGATGTGACAAGCAGAGTTCCTCAGGGGTCTGTCCTTGGCCCACTCTTGGTTTTTATTTACATTAATAACACTAATGTAGGCTTAGCTAGCAGGATAGCCAAACTTGCAGATGACACCAAACTTGGTGTAAATGCAGCAGACCCAGGTACAGTAGAGAGTTTAAGAAACGATCTAAGGAAAATAGGAGAGTGGTAAAAAAGATGGCAGATGCCTTTTAACTTGGATAAGTGTAAAGTGTTACAAATAGGAAAAAACAACCCTCATGCCAACTACATGCTGCTTGGGAATGACATAAATAGTGTAGAGCAAGAAGAGGACCTTAGAGTCATTATTACCAAGGACTTAAAATCCACAAAACGGTGCATAAAAGCTGAAAAGAAGGCACAGAAACTAGTGGGATACATAAAGAGGCAGTTCAAATACAGAAACAAGGATGCGGTGCTGGAGGTCTGCACATCCATAGTTAGACCTCATCTTGAATATGCGGTACAGTTTTGGTCACCAACACTAAGAAGGGACATAAATAGATTAGAAGTGGGTACAAGCAAGAGCCACAAAGTTAATTCCATCCTTCGGGCAAGTAGGCTACCAAAGACGACTAGAAAGCCTGAACATGTATGGCTTAGAAACGCGACGATTGCGAGGACAACTAATAGAAACATTCAAACTGCTGAAAGGCATAACAAAAGCAGACAGTAACCTCTTCACATTAAACGAAAACCAGACCAGAAATAATGGATGGAAACTAGAACTGAAGAGATACAACACATCTCATTGTGGGAACTTCTTCACGTACACGATATGTGACACATGGAATAAACTGCCACCAGAAGTTGTAAACACCAATAGTGTGGAAGAGTTTAAAAGCAAGCGAGACAAAATAATTAGAACACTGTGAATGAACAGCAAAACCTGCTCCTAGAGATAAGTGAGCACATGATGTCTCCTCGGATGGACTAATATCTGTCTGTCTGTCTGTTTGTCTCTCTCTAGAGAAATGGTGTTCATGAATATCTTTATATGCAGTACTTCTCTCTCTCTCTCTCTCTCTCTCTCTCTCTCTCTCTCTCTCTCTCTCTAGAGAAATAGTATTCATGATTATCTTTACATGCAGTATTTCTCTCTCTCTCTCTCTCTCTCTCTCTCTCTCTCTCTCTCTCTCTCTCTCTAGAGAAATAGTATTCATGAATGTCTTTGACATGCAGTAATTCTCTCTCTCTCTCTCTCTCTCTCTCTCTCTAGAGAAATAGTATTCGTGAATGTCTTTGACACGAAGTAGTTCTCTCTCTCTCCCTCTCTCTAGAGAAATAGTATTCAAGAATATCTTTGACACGAAGTAGTTCTCTCTCTCTCCCTCTCTCTAGAGAAATAGTATTCAAGAATATCTTTGACACGAAGTAGTTCTCTCTCTCTCCCTCTCTCTAGAGAAATAGTATTCAAGAATATCTTTGACACGCAGTAGTTATCTCTCTCTCCCTCTCTCTAGAGAAATAGTATTCATGAATGTCTTTGACACGTAGCAGTTCTCTCTCTCTCTCCCTCTCTCTGGAGAAATAGTATTCATGAATATCTTTACATGCAGTATTTCTGTGTATGTGTGTGTGTCTCAGTCTGTCTCTGTCTCTGTCTGTCTGTCTGTCTCTCTCTCTAGAGAAATAATATTCATGAATGTATTTAGAGGTATGTATTATATTACAACGGTGTTAGGAAATCGGATAGGATTTCCATGTTGAATGACCAATAGCATCTGCAGACGGAAACTCGATCACTTATGCATTATCGGATTCCCTCCCAATACCTCGACGATATTCCCCGACAATCAGTGCCTATATAATTAATGAAGAGTTAGCATCAAGGGGAGATGTGACCCCTATCAATATAAAGGTATTTCCTCGGGGTATGTTGTAGAAATAGATAATCTGAGAACAATGAAAATTACAGTCTTGTGTAAGGATGTTCTCTTTAAAAATACTGCAGTGACGAGATTTAAAATGTATATATCATTTTTATATTTGAACGGAATCTTCCACATTCCTTGATTAATAAATTTCTTTTCTACAGAAAATCATACAATTGTTATATGACAAGCTTTGAGCGGTTCAAAGACATTTCTTTAGAGTTTTAAGTGTCCACTTACAAATACCATTGCCATTCCTTGACTGATAACATTTGCTTGAAGAAAATTATTATTATTATTATTATTATTATTATTATTATTATTATTATTATTATTATTATTATTATTATTATTATTATTATCTTCTTTAGAATTTAAAATGTCTGCTGACTCATGCCATTTAGGTGAAATATTATCATATCGGTTTGCAGATGTTAATTGCAATCACACACACACAAACACAATTAACACATTAGGATCAGGATGAGGATGGAAAGGAGGATGAGGATGAACGATAAAGTATATGTGAATTGGATGGAGATACATACGAAAGGTTAGCAGGTGTCAAGTGTTGACAAACAAAAGAGAAACAAGATGGAGAATGAGAGTGACAGACAACATTGCAGGCGATTGAACATCGGAATGAAATTGTTCAAATGTAAATATGCAATAACAGATGGACATTAGTGAATAGATTGTATAAATAAATTAGATCTGTGTTTGCTGAAAGATTCGGGTCTTTGATGTATATGTCGTTTGAAGAGGAGGGACGGGGATAAAAGAGAACGAATACATGAATGGAATTGGTTATATAGATATGAGTAGTTCTAGGACATCACAAAAAGCCTCTAGCCTGAGCCAATAAGCATGCATATTTTTTCTTATCTATAACATGTGCATCTCTTATCGATCAAGGCCACCTAAAAGTTAATGATTGAAGAGGGAATTGGGGAAAAAAGGACCATATTTAATCTAATATTCATGATTTCTTTTTGAATGATAGTCGATTCTGAACGAGTTTTTAGTTTTCTGTAAAAAAAAAACTATTGTGACGGCTTTGTCTGTCCGTCCCCACTTTTTTCTGTGCGCACTTTATTCTGTCCCCACGTTTTTCTGTCCGCACTTTATTCTCTCCGCACTTTTTTCTATCCTCACTTTTTCTGTCCGCCCTCAGATTTTAAAAACTACTGAGGCTAGAGGGCTGCAAATTGGTATGTGGATCATCCACCCTCCAATCATTAAACCTACCAAATTGCAACCCTCTAACCTCAGCAATTTTTATTTGATTTAAGGTTAAACTTAGCCATAATCGCGCTTCTGGCAACGACGTAGGACAGGCCACCACCGGGCCTAGGTTAAAGTTTCATGGGCTTCGGCTCACACAGCAATATACCGAGACCACCGAAAGATAGATCTATTTTCGTTGGCCTTGATTACACGCTGTACGGAAAACTCGACTGCCCCGAAGAAACTTCGGCGCATTTTTTACTTGTTTTTATCTAGGCCAATAGGGAACGTACAATCCTGACGGCTGTGAAATGCGGATACAAAAAATTAAAAAGAAAGCTTTTTTCTGAAATTCATTAATAAATTTCACGACACCATGCTTTGATATTCACAGTCTTCTGTTTAACAGCAGGCTTAAAGACGTTAGAAGTGATTGATTGATTTATGAAATCTAGGCCGTGAAGCCAAGGACTTAGCGCTTCCTGCCATTCAGCACTTAAGACAGTGAAAAGAGGGAGTTGAAGCGGTTTGACAGCAAAATTAAGTTATACAGGAAATAAAAGAAATGAAGTACAAGGATCTGAAGGTTTAACTAGAAAAAAAAAACGCCATAATTGCAATAGAAATTAATAGCTAGAGCTGTTGGACAGCAAGATTGAAGAAAGGAATAGGGAATGGAGGTAAAGTAAAAGGCTGAAAAGCGAGTGCAACTAGGGGGAGTGCAACTAGGGGCCGAAAGGACTCTGCAAACACCCTTTGGTAATGCCTACAATGCTCAACTTGAGGTGTACTGACGACACTACTTCCCCCCACAGGGAAATCTTCAAATTGTTTCCATTTTGCAATTTACCATCACATCCACAATGAACGCGTATGGGGTTAGAGGTTATTATAAAATTAATCATAACTTTGTTATTTTAATGAATAAAAAAAAAAGAAATTGCCGTATGTCGGTGGAAGCCATATTAGATAACTGAGAGAGTATTGCCAATAAAGGTAATTTTTTGAGAACCGCATGTAATACATCAGAGCCTTCACTCAATTAAAAGGGGCACTTCATAGGTTTGCTAGTAACGGTAAATGTAACAATTAGTTTTAGTGACCTTTTTAATAGAATTTCGATTTAGCAGAAAATTAACCCAAATTTGCCAGTGAGATTTTTTTCATTTCCTATTGTTAAGGTAACTGATGTGAGAAAGGAGAATATTGTGTGAACAAAGTTATACATAAACTTATTTGAATAAGTTAGAGAGTTTTCAGCACAGAGTGATGCCTTTCATTTGTTGAAATTATAGTGATACATCCGTGAGAAAGATGCTTAGTCACCCTTAATATAGTTATTTACAAGCTTTATGATATTCTTCAGCTGAAGACGAAGCAGCAAATAAATGCTGTTTTTTACTAAATACTTAAAGATGGTGAAATAGGGTATCCATGTCAGTATCTACCAAAGATCAATGTTGTACGTTTTTATATACATTCGTAAACTGAATTCCAAAATTATCACCAATTGTTTTACAGTATCAACACGTCAGTTCATCGGAAGTATAATAAAAAAAACTTTACTCTAAAAACTATGCAGTATATTTCAAAAGTATGACCAAATTTAATGAAATTAGGAGACGCTCACATTGATTCAGTTATTGCAATGTTTGATTAATACTTGAAATTTTGATTGTTGAAGTGTTATAGTTCTGAAATAAATGGTTGTTTTTGAAAATATCCATACTTTCTTATAGGAAGAGTATAAAGTCTTGCACATTTCGAAGAGTTTTCAGTTGTTTCCAACCCCAAATAAACGAAGCAATTGCCGGAAGAATATGCAGAAAGCAAGAGAGAAGGAAAATAGAATCCTAAAAGTAGAGATTGGAAATTCATATAAAGGAAAAACATTTTTAAAGGATGGCCTGATTTTTTTTTTTTAAATATCGAGCCAAATATCTTATAATTCGTTTCATAATGTCCTCACTTATATTCCTGTCACATTTAGAATGACATCCACATTTCGTTCACCTTCAAAATTGATAGCAGTATCTAGGAAACTACTTATCTGCCTGTCATTCAGGACATCTTAACATAAGCTATTGAATGTTTCTTTAATCAACATGCACTATCATTCTCTTTAGTTTCTCGAACATTATTACTCTATAACGAATTAAATTCTCGGTCGCTCAAATGTTCAAGACGGCAACATTGTCAATTTGTATTATAATGAAAACAGAAGGGGGAACAATCTTCCAGTTATGTAAGATTGTTCTATAATGTGTTTAAATTTGATCAGATTCCGTCCATCGACTCCCGTGACATAGGAATTATTACTTTAATACTATTCCTCCGTACGTAATAATCATATCACCTTCCAAAGACTAATTGTTTTCAGAGCTAATTGAATAACCAGTAGAGCTGAATTCCATGTTCTTTGGAAGCTTGAATTTCAAGCCAATGGCCCCTGTGGGCTTGTTCCATATGAATAGGGTTCATCATCTGAATAATAATAATAATAATAATAATAATAATAATAATAATAATAATAATAATAATACTGACGTGCAGGAAAAGCGAATTATAAGAAAAATTGAGAAAACTCATTATTAGATCAATTCGCATAATGCAGCCATCCTATTCAACAAAACATGCCTGAAAGAGGGTCTTCTTCCTTCTAATAATAATAATAATAATAATAATAATAATAATAATAATAATAATAATAATAATAATAATAATAATAATAATAGATATGCTTGTTCAGTCTCTGTTTACAGTCTCATGACGTAGCTTTTCAGCAATCTTACATGGCCTTTCCTCCATGATATTATCCAAGAATCACTGCACCTTTAATTCCCTTTCTTTAGCGACCGAAGCGTGAAGCTAATTCACGTCCTGTCCTTGAGTTGAAAATCAGAATTAATACACTGGTTAGCTAGAATTTCTCGCATACATCGCCTTCAGAAATGTCCTTGGTAATACAGAAGGAAATATAACGTGATTTAAATACCGTTCCGGAGTTCTTGTTTATATTGACTTAAATACGATGCATAAATTTATTGTTGGTTATTATAATGTCTGCTTATGCCTTTAATCAACATGACATTCATTGTATATAATGTAGCTAGATCTTGTTTTTCTCGGTAATTGTTACAATGCTTCGTTCTTACAAAAATGATCCTTTCTAGGTCAGTGTATTATTGAGTGACAATATATCCCGCAATAAAACAAAATATATCACGCAGAATTTGCCAAATTCTTCCACTTGCGTTAAAGAATTTACTTCAGAGGTTACATTCTCTTTTATCATGGTCTTATAACTTTTCTTCCTTTTTGTTTTAAGCTGGTTAATTTTTAATTTCATAACTGATTAGTAATAGTATTAATTAGTAATAGTAATTGTCAGCTATCTAATATTTAAAGTGTCTTCCTTAATTGGTGTTTACTTCTAAACTATTTTTCCTGATACGAAAGGACAAAAAAGTACTTACTGACTAATTTTCCCAACATCTACTGAATCAGGACAAACCTAATATGCAAATACTTCTACCACTTAAACTGCGTCAGTTTCCTATACAACAGCACATCAGCACCGCTACACACTCTGTGCTACTTTCGTCTATTTTAAACTCACTCTTGCGCCTAATGGATGGTAAGACCCGACCAGCAACCCGTCTCTACTAAATCATAGAATCATCACTTTATAGACCTTTTGCTTACCTTTTCCCTAAGTTTTCAACCCATTTTCTCTACATGATCTCACCATCTCAACACGAACCTATACATCCTTTTTTTTTTGCATTGTGCTGACTACTGCACCCATAGTCTTCGTATCTTTATATTTCTGACTTTTTAAATAAATTCTTACTTCACAAAAATTTTGCAAGCATCTTCTCTTAAAATTTGCTTCCTATCGTCTCTCATTGGTATTCAGAGTTCACATTCCACGTCCATTAAGGACAGTCACTTGAATAATCTAATCTTCCATTCCATCTTTTCCTTCTTTTCCAAACGATTTATAGATATTCTGCAATCTGTCAAACAAAGTCACAAAAATAAATTGTTTGAAATCATATCTTACTGTTAGTAATATGTATCTTCAAAGTACCTTATGAAAAGAAAAAATTTTACTCCATTTCAAATAGAATAATCACTCGTGTCACTTCGTCAAATAACCAGTTGTCCTTCTTTCATAACGACAACAAAGTCACAAACATAAATTGCATAAAATTATACCTTACTGTCTGCAATATGTATTTTCAAAGTGCCTCATGAAAAGAAAAAACTACTCAATTTTCAAATAAAATAATCGCTTCGTAAAACAACCAGTTGCCTCTTTCTTTCATAACGAAAACAAAGTCACAAACATCAGTTGCTTAAGATAGCAATATGTTTCTTCAACTAGCCTCATGAAAAGAAAAAAAATTACTCAATTTCAAACAGAATAATCTCTCTTATCACTCCGTAAAACAACCAGTTGTTTCTTTCTTTCATAAAAAAACAACATGCTTAAAATCATGTCCTACTGTGAGCTATATAAATTTTCAACTCGCCTCATGAAAAGACAAAAATTTTACTCGATTTCAAACAGAATAATATCTCTTATCACTCCGTAAAATAACCAGTTATCTCTTTCTTTCATAACGAAACAAGATGTTTAAAATCATGTCCTACAGTGAGCTATATAAATCTTCAACGCGCCTCATGAAAAGAAAAAAAAAATGTTTACTCTGTTCCAAATAGAATAATCGCTCGCATCACTCCGTAAAATAGCCAGGTGTCTCTTTCTTTCATAAAGAAACGAGATGTTTAAAATACTTCTACCACTTAAACTCCGTCAGTTTCCGAGCAACAGCACATCAGCACCACTACAAGCTCTGTGCTACTTACGTCTATCTTAAACCCGCCCAGCAACCCGTCTCTACTAAATCATAGAATCATCACTTTATAGACCTTTTGCTTACCTTTTCCCCTAAGCTTTCACCCCATTTACTGTGAGCTATATAAATCTTCAACGCGCCTCATGAAAAGAAAAAAAAATTTGCTCGATTTCAAAAACAATAATCGCCCGCACCACTCCATAAAATAACCACTTGTCTCTCTCTTTCATAACGAAACAAGACGTATCTAATTTGGATTCAGCATTTCCATTTCCAGCGCTGTTCCTAATACCACTTGGCATCTCTTCAGAGTGATCCCACTCGAACGAAGCAACAGTAGAAGCGGATTCCTTTTTTGAATTATATTCTGCCGCTTCGAGTGTTCTACTCAAGCTCTTTCCCGCACCGACAGCGATATGTTCCCTTAATCTCCCGCTTCACGGGGACCTCCTTTCTGATGCTTCAAATCCTCCGGAGATCCGAATGTGTCGGCTGTCTCCCATTTGGTCACGTTTCCTCGGCTGCTCGTGGCTTGCTGTTTGATCTGCGATATTATTTGCGCGTCATTCATTTGATATTTGCTCATTTCGGCTCAGAATTTGTCACTGTTCTTTGTTTGATTTGGTCTTTATCTATCTGTCTAAATGTTTCTCTTGCTACCTATCATGAAAGTCGATTGTGATTAATCTAATGTTAGAAAAAATGCTAAGGAAGTGGACAAGAGGGTATAGATCAATTTACCAAAACCGTTTAATCTTGGCATGACAATCAAATCATTTTTATGGAAACTCATGTCTTGAAATGAACTTTATTTCCATAATATTTCATCTCGAGTCAAAAGTTGTTACTGAATTATTGCTCAGTGAAATTATTCAGTTAATGATTTAATTTTTAGTGTCAGTGTTCTTTAATCTTTAATTACACGCACGGATATATAGAAGGCTTTTTGAAAATTTCATTTGTGGTATGACAATCAAATCATTTTTATGGGAACTCATGTCTTGAAATGAACTTTATTTCCATAATATTTCATCTCGAGTCAAAAGTTATTACTGAATTATTACTCGGTGAAATTATTCAGTTAATAATTTTATTTTTACTGTCAGTGTTCTTTAATCTTTAATTACACGCACGGATATATACAAGGCTTTTTGAAAATTTCATTTGTGGCATGACAATCAAATCATTTTTATGGAAACTCATGTCTTGAAATGAACTTTATTTCCATAATATTTCATCTTGAGTCAAAAGTTATTACTGAATTATTGCTCAGTGAAATTATTCAGTTAATAATCTTATTTTTACTGTCAGTGTTCTTTAATCTATAATTACACGCATGAATATATACGAGGCTTTTTGAAAATTTCGTGTTAAGTCTTTTGGATTAAGAATTCTTTTTCGTCTCTCGTGAGGAACACAATATTGGTAGCACATTATTTTGGGGAAAATGTTTGCATCACGGTATGTACTCTCCTCGCCATCTTGTTTTACACGAAGGAAAAGCCATTTACCTCAATAAAACTGAGCTGAAGGTCGTACCTCCTGTACGGAAGATAACTGGAGTATTACTGGAACAGCCGTATGAAAAATATAGTTCCCTGCTCTTCTGGAACGCTACAGTGCCGTAGAAGACAGTTTATGAATGGTTATCAGACTTTCAAGTTTTATTTCTCTTCTTATCATGTGATACGAAGCAGTAAAAACGACTAGCTCAGTCTTTGAAGAATATGGAATATATTGTTTCTTAAAAGAGTATCTTTTTCTACAGCTCAGGCTTTACACGAATGTCAAAGAGCGTGCTTATTTTTTCTTTATGTTTGAAAGTGTTTTTGCATTTTATTTACGTCACATTCTTCTTATGTCGACGGCCCCTATACAGAATAGGCTATCGTTCCATTAATGCAAAAAAAAATTATTTTATTTTGCTTTAGATACTCTTGTCAGCTAAGTTTTAAATTAAATAGTGATCCCATTTATTAAACAAGAAATTCCTTGGAAGATTATCAGATGATCAAATTATAACATTATATATATATATATATATATATATATATAATATATATATATATATATATATATATATATATATATATATATATATATAGTATATATATATATATATATTATTAACTGAAGAGCCTTGAGAAAGGAAGTATAATCACAGCACTTAAATCGAAGATTCTTCCAACTCAAGAAGACGTTAATTATTCAAGGCAACAGAAAATGCGTCTATTGACTCTCACGAGGCAAAGCCATTAGGATTATATTTCACTGTTTTTTTTTTTTCTTAAGATTAAAAGTCAGCATCTTTATATATTACAATAATCCTGAAGAGCATACAAAGAGCGAGAGGGGGAGACAGAGGAGAGAGTTCTCCTCTCTCTCTCTCTCTCTCTCTCTCTCTCTCTCTCTCTCTTTATATTGAAATACATGGGAAGATCGCACAAAGAGAGAGAGGAAGAGAGAGAGAGAGAGAGAGGAAGAGAGAAAGAAAGAGGAAGAGTCTGTCTGTCCGTCTGCCGATCTCTCTCTCTCTCTCTCTCTCTCTCTCTCTCTCTCTCTCTCTCTCTCTCTTTATACATTAAAATAAGAGGGAAAATCTCATAAAGAAAGAGAGAAAGAGAAGAGTCTGTTCGTCCTGTCTGCCGCTCTCTCTCTCTCTCTCTCTCTCTCATCTCTCTCTCTCTCTCTCTCTCTGCATATATCTATATATATATATATATATATATATATATATATATATATTATATATATATATATATATATATATATATATATATATATATATATATATATATATATTAAAATAAGCGGGCAAGAGCACACAAAGAGAGAGAGGAAAAGAGAGAGAGAGAGAGAAAGAGAAGAGTCTGTTCGTCTGTCTGGCCGCTCTCTCTCTCTCTCCTCTCTCTCTCTCTCTCTCTCTCTTTGTATTAGAATAAGCTGGAACTGAGAGACGCAGAGAGGAAAGAGAGAGACTTCTCTCTTGCAATTCCAGAGCTTATATATACCAAAGCCTAAGCAGGATTGTTGCAAGGCAGAGTTGGAAGCAGCTCACATTTTCTCGAAGTGCATTGGAAGACAAATGATAATCTTAAACTCGATATTGCTTTTTTCAATCTGTATTTATGAACGAAGAGGAGAGACGAATATGTTTATAAAATCACTCTTTAATGGAAAGAGGAATGAAACAGCCGTAAGATTCGGTGTTTTAGTTGGAGAACTGGCAGTAAATCATTAGCATACCAGTTGTAAAAGGAAACATGTCGAAAACCCTTGACTTGAATTTAGTAAAAGTTTAAGCTAAATGAAGTCGGTTGTGGTTAGTGATATGTTCAGGCTCAATGCCATCAGGTAGCCTGACGTACGATCTTTGTTTAAAAGATCCCCTTGTAACATTTGTTGTATGTGAACGCTTCAAGCGAAATGTTCAGTGATACAAAGAATGGACTGCAGAAAAGATAAGTTTATTTGATAATTTCCTTGTAAATTTATGATAAAAAGGAAAATTTATGTATCATAGATAATACACTGAGGCAATCTCTACCACATTTCAACGGCGATTGGCTGCAAAATTCCCGGCTGTAACCCCATCAGTCTTCTGGGAAAGAGTAATTATTGTGGAATTTATTTTCTTGTAACTGAAGTCTTTCACGTTGAAATAGTTTTCTTTTAATAACTGTTCAAATATCATGAATGTAAGGGGATGCAATATTTTTATTAAAATACTTTTGGAATTATGCATTTATTTTTTCTCCATTATTTTCGTGTTCATTGCAGTAATTATCTGCCAATGTGGTCATTAAACAGTTGTGAAGCTTTGGTAGTTTACCGGCCAACGATTATTTGCTTCAAGATACGGAAGTACACTGCTGTGAACGTAAGACTGAGACACAGGCCCAGTGGTATTTTCCAGACATGTAACCGAGTACCGGGACCTTTCCCTGAAAAAAGCGGGACGCCATATCTCAGAAACTAACCATAGAATTTTCTTGAAAATAATTTCATCATGTTTCCCACACCCAAATTACGACCAGGTCAACTGCCAACCTAACCTCCCCCAACCTAACATAACCTAGGGGCATGGTAAAAAAACGGGGCTGCTGCAATGCTAGCATACATCTCATATTTTCGGCCCGGTGTCAAATTCAACCATCCGTAGTGCAATATGCCGGATGCCTGAATGACCATTTACCAATCCTAGCGTTATTCGACGCAAGATATACACTGGTGTTCGTTATTGTTCAAGATTAAGTCGTTACTGGATTACCTAACTGAAGAAGATTCACAAAGAATCTACTTTTTCTGAGAGAGACTTTTTGAGAAACTAAGAATCCAGTTGCTGACGTAGAGGGGACTGTAAATTGCGTAAACAAGAATATGGGTTATGAACTAATGTATCATTTAACCTGCTTTTCTTTCGGCAATTTGAAATTGAATTGGGAAATATCTCTTACGGTGATTTTTCTTATGGAATAACTAGATACAGCCGTTTGGGTCATACATATGATTTGTAAGTTCGAGGTTCGAGTCATAAGTACGAAGTGGCCGCTGGATTATAAAATCATTAATTTATGAGATATTAAAAGTCAATTAGTGATGGGATATAAAGTATAAAGTCGAACATTGTTTTTGTTTTTAATATTTATTTTTTGTCAAGTCAAACCTACAAATAAGAAACTTTACTTTCCAATATAAATGGGCAGCTTTAAATTTTAATTTCTATGTGTGAGAGAAAATTGGGACAGAAATCAGTGGATAGGCCTATTTTTGGAAGACTAATTTGTCTGGTATCAAATTTCTAGTGGAAGAAAGATGTTTTAGATTTAATAAGTCTTCAGTTTTCATTTATAAAGAACTCAGTGTTTTGCAGTAGGAAGTTGACGTTTGACGTTAGACATGAAGGCAATTTTATTTATAAAGGGCATCTTAATTTTTCAGTATTACATTTGAAAACTTACATTTCTACTACCTTTCATCGCTTGTTTTCTTCGCGTGTTAAATAATGCGTTCAAATTCCACTTTCTGTTGCAGTTACTTCACACAGAACTTTCCATTAAAAATAAAATTACAATTGCAAAATTGATTAACTCCAAATTCAGTTATATTAGTAATAATGCTCCTGTATAAGCGAGCATTTGAAATGGCCGATGTGGAAAGTGGTCATTTATAATGGAAAACCTATGGCAGAACTGACACTGAAAGTTATGTGCAACAGAATTAAGTGAAATGTGGGTTGGTTTAGAGGCTTGGTGGGGAGGACAGGAATTAATCCCATCGAATCATATTTAATATTCCATTAATTACTTCGCTTTTGGGGGTATGCTTAGTGGGTTTAATATCTATATTCCATAATTTCATTTTACATGATTCGTTCTTAAACTTGATTAATAAATTTTAGTTTGGTAATTTTAGGATTTGATTTACACACCTTAGGCAGAATAGGTAAGTGAGAGAGAGAGAGAGAGAGAGAGAGAGAGAGAGAGAGAGAGAGAAGGAACTTATCGGCTAACAGCTACAGGATACCAACTGAACTCAGGTGAGGCTAAAGGGCCTTTTGTCAAGGTTCGACAAGGCCCTTTTAACATAGATCTCAAAAATGAAAGAACTATTAACAACAGTATTTTCACGCAACTGAGAACCCTCTCGCTGAAGTAATGAAGTCATTCAACAGTTACGTAATGAAAGGACTGGAAAAATAATAGACCTAGTCACACGCTCTTCTAGGACTCGAAAACGGCATCGTCAACAATCTCAAGTCCAGATTAGTAAATTTAGATATTTGTTCTCTATTTACAAAAGGGGCTATTAAGTTGGTATTAAGATATCTCAAAAATAAGTCAGTTGAACTCTGGAACGATTTGAATTTGTATTCAGGTTTATAAGTTCAATTTCTAATGGAAATTTCTACGTGCCAACGTTTGAAATGGCAATGGGTGAACCTCTACCATTAGTTCTCTCAGATTTATGTATGGAGGATTTTAAAAACATACCGTTACTAAGATTGAAAATTAAAGTCCACAATGGTATGTATGTATATTGCTATATACAGGAAGCTTTTGCCAACTTGATCAGCTGGCGAAAGCTTGATGTATACTACTGCGGACTTTATTTTTCCATCTAAGATCACGAGAAAGTGATGATATCAAATAATTCCTAAGATCATTCAAATACCTCTACCATGGTTTCGGCATATAGATGACCAACTTGTACATCATAACATGCCCACATACACGCAAAATGCCAAATTATCCTTGTTATTGTGTTGTTCCACTCCTTGGTTCATCCAGTACCTGAATTAGTCTTGGCTGTTTTTCTCCTGAGACCTTACCTCAGAAATAATGATCTCTATATGGATTGAGTGGTTATATGCCCCGTTAATCTTAGACGTTGTTGGCCAGACCGAGATTCTGAGACATGTCTTTTGTTCCATTATATCTAGTTTGCTTGAAAATGCTTTAGAATGAAGGAGGAAGATCTTGTACTCCTTCGCTCTAGGTACTTCTGTAAAATATATATATATATATATATATATATATATATATATATATATATATATATATATATATATATATATATATATGTAATATATATATATATATATATATATATATATATATATATATATATATATATATATATATATATATATATATATATATATATATACATATGACATATATATATATATATATATATATATATATATATATATATATATATATATATATATATATATGTGTGTGTGTGTGTGTGTGTGTGTGTGTGTGTGTGTAACTGAATCACGAAAATATGGAAAGTGATGAATATATAGATAAATACAAAATCCACGAAGTAGTCTGCTAAGTAAAGGACGATAAGTCGAAAGGCCTCGCAGCACTCCACTGCTCCTCTTTCCTTCGTGGATTTTGTCTTTATATATATATATATATATATATATATATATATATATATATATATATATATATATATATATATATATACTCTCTGTTTATTTTATTTTTTTCTTCGTTTTAACGTGCTTTTTTCCCATTTTTATATGGGGTGATGAGTGTGCAAAATAAATATATCATTCTTGCCGATGCTTAAATATTAAAAAAAGAAGAGCAACACGAAAGATTAATTCGTGAACGAGCTGGCAAAAATTCCAAACGCCACGAACGTAAGTCATTCTGAGAGCAAAAGCTCGTATACTCCTTTCACGACGTCAGCTGCAACTCAACTGGCTCGTATATCCGTACTGCGTCTTGTTTTGTTCAGCCGGGCCGCATTCACGCGAGTAGGACACGGCTGGATATGGGCAGGACGCCTTTAGCCGTAAGAAGAAGCTGATATGCAGGATTTAGCGTGGTGGTACCCTGGTCGGTCTAAATGATTTAAAAAGAAAAACGGGGTTTTCTTTTAGCTATTTCATTTAGAATGACCACATTATTACGGACGACTGGTTTTACTGAGGTTAGATTAAATATTCAATTAAATTAAGAATTAAATTATATTAAAAATTTACTTAAAGTAAACATTTTTAAATTTAGGTCGGTGACTTTTAAAGTGTTTTTTTCTTTTGTATTTGTTATTCTAATGATGTGCTGCCAATGATTTTTTCAGCTATTCAAATAATCTCTGTGATATATTTTTACAAAAGTACAACCACTTGCATTGCTCCTTCGAGATTATATATATATATATATATATATATATATATATATATATATATATATATATATATATATATATATATATATATATATATATATATATATATAAATATATATATATATATATATATATATATATATATATATATATATATATATATATATATATATATATATATATATATATTCGTATATATATATATATATATATATATATATATATATATATATATATATATGTATATATAAGTCCTGTACATTTAAACCGCTACAGCAAATAAAATGAAACGTAAAGCAAAGAGCAAAACCGCAGTATGTATATATACAGTATATGAAAAAAAAAGTTCTGAAAAAAGTGGTCCTCATGAAATTCACCTACAAATATGCATCGGCATATGTGTCATGACTAAACATAATGGAAGGCGTGAAGCAAATATCTGAACAACATTTATTTAAATGCGTGGTAATTCGGATGCATCGATATGTCAACCATTGTGTGTGCATCGCTGGCAAAACTGAATTCGTGATGCCAGTGCAACATTTTCAGTGAATCTCAAAATTTAAAACACCAATGTTATTTCGTTCTGAAAATACGCAAAAAAGAGATATATTATTTCAGCATAGAATTAATGATAACTTAGTTAAAATTATTATTATTATTATTATTATTATTATTATTATTATTATTATTATTATTATTATTATTATTATTATTATATATAGACTGTTCATTTTATTTCCTCGTGGGGCCTATTGCCTTCAGTGCTCCTCACACAGTGCACTGTAGGCATTACTTACATACTCTGCAGCGTCCCTTCGTCCCCTAGCTGTAACCCCTTTCATTCCTTTTATTATACCTCCGTTCACATTCTTTTTCTTCCAATTTACTTTTCACCGTCTCCTAACAATTGTTTCATAGTGCAACTGCGAGGTTTTCCTCCTGGTACACCTTTCAAACCCTTTTTACTCTCAATTTCCCTTTTGCCACTGAATGACCTCATAGGCCCTATCGCTTGGTTTTTGGCCTAAATTTCATATTCCTTTCCTGTTTTCTCCGGTTTGTTTATTAACGTGAAAACACAGATTAATATGATGGTACGCCACCAAAAAAATATGAGTTTTGAAAAAAGAGGAAGTATAAGAATATCAAATAAAATGAATAGGGGAAAGGTTAGAATAGTAATTGTATGGATTTTTGTATTATTGCTTCTATAATTTTTATCATTATTAAGATGATGAACCCTATTCAAATGAAACAAGCCCCAAGGTGCCGCTGACTTGATATTCAAGCTTCCAGTGAATATGGCGTCTATTTGAAAGAAGTAATAGAAGGTAATAAAAAATAGAGAAAACAGAGAAAATTTAATAGAAAAACCTTAACAAATCAATAAACAGATAGCTAAAAATGTAAGTGAATTATCAAGATACAAGGAGAATTGCTTTATGCCAGAAATAATATTTAATGGCGTAGCCGTTTCTCGCATTAAACTGGTCAGTAAAAATTTAAATTTAGAGTGTTGGGTGATCGTAGAAAAAAAGTGTTGAAAACCAAGAAATGTGCAAAATTTTATCTCGATTCTCTCATGTTTATGTAAATCATGTCTAGGTTTTCATTTTGCATTTGCATTTCGCATCCTTATTTATTTTCCAAAATAAACTTTTCATTAAAAACAACATGCTTTTTTTCTGAATAATTTCTGTATCTTTTATTTTGTTTCTGTTGTGGAGAGAGACTTTTATGCATATATTACTCAAAAATTAAAAACAGTATCACATCCTAAAATTAAATGAAGGGTAATTTGCAGTTTCCACAGTGAGAAAAAGCTATTATGAAAGAGATATTTTATATTATTTTTGCCACTTACAAATTAGTGCCATTTTGCAAATAATATCGCATCCGACATTTTACACAGATAGCACTAATTAATATTTATTAACTTTTAACTCCGCTTTAAGCCTAAAATCGAAAAGCTCGTTTACTTCCTAATTTTTTTAGGAAAATTCATACACCATTTCTTATCAACAAGAAAAGAAATTAACAGAATTATTTTCTTTATATAGATATTATTAAGAAGCTTCCCTTGTTACCTTCACCATGGAAAAACCTAAGCTAATGTTGTTCTTAAGTGAATGCAACAAAGTTGAAAGTGAATCATCAAAATGTATAATATCGAAATTGCAAATAAAAAAAATTGTCATTCATTATTATTATTAATAATAACATTTGTGTAACGACCGTGTTAAAGGAAGAAGAGTTCAGCGTTCATTTTTAATTCAGCCTAATTCTCATATATTTCAAACATTAAAACAAAAATACTAGAAACTGAAGAGGAATATAAAGACATAAATTTGTATACAGTGAATGACGATTATTTCCTTTTCACCAGAATCCCTTCCGCATTCAGAAAATGTTGCACTGATTTACAGAATCAGAAAATGGGTGTATTGATTATGTTAGGGTCGTATCCATTATGGAAGCACTGTATTAACTGAAGCTGATAGATCACCACTTTGATAGGCTATACATAGACATTGTTTGAGGAGTAAGAGGAAAAAATGAATCCCTGTTTTTACGCGTGATTTGTATGACGCATCACAGATAAATACGATCTATAACATTTGGTAGGTGGTGAACGTAAGATAGATAACGCACGCAAGTTAGACAATGGACGTACAAAGGTACGAAGTCTTGGTCGCCGGTACAAATAATCCAAGCCACTGGCCACCAATGCCACCGAACGCACGAGAAACCAACGAGTTACGCGGCGTGGAAATGAACAAACGCTGGAGATCCATGACATGAGATAAATCACAAACACAAACATGAGAATTTCTAAAGCAAACAAGCGATTTCCGATTCAATCTCGCTGGATGCCATATGCAGAAACGGGGGAGTTAGTAAGCGCATCGATTGCTGTTTCCAGGCTGATAGAGTGCCAAAGTTTTCCTTTTCCATCCTTTTTTGTGTCAATTACCAAATCCTTCTCTTTTTGCAGCAGTTATCAGTCTGAATGATAGAATAATTGATTAATTCTGTCAGTCGTAATGCTTGACCCTCTGTGATTTTCTTTACCTATCTTTCTCTGTCTCTCCAAAATAACTTCGTAATTATAGTATTGGAGAACCATTTTATTTATCTGTGCAGATATATAACTGTGAATTTGTTTCTCCAATTAAAGACTCATGCTACTATGAGTATTTTTTTAAATTATAGTATCATAAACATTTCTCCACAGTTAAAGAGCTGGAATGAACCATCGGTGAAAAATAACTTGTCATTAACAGAACAAAGCAGAATTTAGGGTTTTTTTTTTCAAACGAAGATGAAGAAAGAGGTGTAATGCTCTGTTTGTCCATTGTAATAAGACGCTTAACTAATAAGAGATTATTTCTCTTATAACTCTCCTTACATAGTAAGTAATCTGAGACAAGATACATAAGAACATGCAAATAAGGACCCTGAATAAAATTGTCCAATAGATAGTTGTAATTTAACAGACACAAAGATAATCTAATGGTGTCTTTTGACTCCACATACTACTTACAACACAGGCAAATCACATGAACAAAGTTGAAGCAGAAAGAAATTAACGAATTATGTCGTAAAACTTTATAAACAATTGTCTCAAATTAGCAAGCATTAGTTTACTAGGTAATAATGTTTTCAGTAAATGTAGTTCTGTTCACCTTACATTATGAATCTGAAGAAAAGACTTTAAACAATGTTAAAGCTACAATAAATTCAGCAATTTCATTCATAATAATATCTTTTAAACCAATATCTCAAACGAAACAAGTGTTAGTTTACCAGGTGCAAACATTTTCAGTAAATATGGTTCTGTTCACCATACATTATGAATCTGGAAAAAAGTCTCTTTAAACGACGTTGGCGCCACATTAAATTCAGCAATTTTACATATGATGAAATCCATTTAAAAAAATCTCAAATTAATAAGTATTAGTTTATCACGTACAAACGTTTTCAGTTATGTCATGGCCCTTAACAAAAGTCTCTTTAAACAATGTTGAAACTAGAATAAATTCATTAGTTTTATTTATACTAAAATATTTTCAACGAATAACTCAAATTGAAAAGTGTTAGTTTACCAGGTGCAAACATTTTCGGTAAATGGGGTTCTGTTCACCATACATTATGAATCTGAAGAAAAGACTTTAAACAATGTTAAAACTACAATAAATTCAGTAATTTCATTTATAATATCTTTTAAGCAAATATCTCAAACTAACAAATCTTAGTTTACCAGATGCAAACATTTTCAGTAAATGTGGTTCTGTTCATCATAAATTATGAATCTGGGAAAAAGTCACTTTCAGGTTGTAGAAATTCATGTCCCACACCAGTGGACCGGGATTGAAGTAAGTAATATTTCAGTCCAAATTTTGGCCGAGTTACTCGTTATAATATCACTGAAATATTACCCATCTTGTTATGGCAGACTTTTCAGCCGATATTTTCGGCCTCATTAACGAGCTGTAACTTAAATTTCCCAACGGGAAGAGAGGATGCAATGCAGAATCTAAAAAAAAAAAAAAAAATCAACCTCATTTATGCGTTTTTTTTTTTTACTGTTAAAAGTAGGAACTTTTGTGAAAGATTTGCCATATTATTATTATTATTATTATTATTATTATTATTATTATTATTATTATTATTATTATTATTATTGGAGTACTCCACAATTATGCCATTGTGTCATTGTAAATATATATTAAAGACATAAAACGAAAGCTTTCGGGGAGAATCTATAAAGATATTTTTCATGAATATTTACACTGACACCATCGAGGATTTCTTCACAAATTTAGTGATTCATGCGATTATGAGATTTTCATAAATTGACGTTATTATTATTATTATTATTATTATTATTATTATTATTATTATTATTATTATTATTATTATTATTATTATTATTATTATTCAGATGATAAAACCTTTTCGTATGGAAGAAACCTACAGGGACCATTGACTTGAAATTAAAGCTTCCAAACAATATGGTACTCATCTGCAAGAAGTTAAAAAGAGTATAGAAAAAACAAATAGAAGAAAACTAACTTCATGTGGGCCACTATTTCCGAGATTTAGGTGCTTTGATTAGCCCTGTAATTTACACAGAAATTGAACAGAAATTACGCCCTGTCTGCCGTATTATAAGTAAGAATGCATTACTACCCTAATGAAATTCTCCTTGCGTTTTAGTTTTCTGTAAAAGAAACTACTGTGCCAGCTTTGTCTGCCCGTCCGCACTTTTTTCTGTCCGCACTTTTTCTGTCCGCCCTCAGACCTTAAAAACTACTGAGGCTAGAGGGATGCAAATTGGAATGTTGATCGTCCACCCTCCAGTCATCAAACGTACCAAATTGCAGCTCTCTAACCTCAGTAGTTTTTATTTTATTTAAGGTTGAAGTTAGCCATAATCGTGCTTCTGTTAACGATATAGGATACGTTACCACAGGGCCGTGGTTAAAATTTCATGGGCCGTGTCTCATACAGCATTATAGCGAGACCACCAAGAGATGGATCTATTTTCGGTGGCCTTGATTATACGCTGTAGTTCGGACAATTTTTACTTGTTATTATTTACTTATATTTTTATTTATCTATTTATCTATTTGTTTATTAACTTTTGTTTTCTCATAACTGATCTCCTCTATCTATATTTCCTATCACCTTCTCTCAATTCTTTCAAATGAACGCCATATTCTTTTGAGGCTTGAATTTCAAACCAGTGGTCCCTGTGGTGGGCTTGTTCCATATGAATAGTGTTCATCTTTTGAACAATGATAATGAAAATGTTTTCAAACCTTTGGATTTTCTTATTTAAAACAAGTGAATGTTGCTTTTAGCCGTCCTCTTTCCTCTTCCTCTCCTTTCCTACATGTACTCAGAGACTGTCAAGAGTTTGAAGAGTTGCCTTTGTTTTTTAATCGCCCGTGCGCATAATTACTCACAATGGGTGTAATTATGTAGAGATTATTTAGTTCAAATAAGAAAAAAAAGAGAAGAGGAAAGTGAAACCTTTTAACACTATTGGTATCCTTCTATTTGTATTTCTCTTTATGCCAGAAGAAGTGTAGAATCATGAAGAGAAAACAGGCAAAAAGAGAGTTACTTCCCACCTTCAAATATCGGTATTTCATAGGTAAGATTACATTTCTGGATTCTGGTTTTTAAATAAATACGTATTTGTGTGCTTCAAATATCGATATTCCTTGTGTACATTAAATGAGTGGATTCTGGTATTTTAATAAATACTTATTTGTGTGCTTCCAATGTTGTTATACCGAGAAAGAACAAAATAATATCTAAAAAACGGGCCCCGTAAAATTTAGTGCACACTGACTCAAAATATCACCAAACAAGGGTAGCCATATTTTGGCCAAAGTCGGCAAACACTGAAACAGTTTAACGTATAACCCTGCTCCATTACGTATTAATTTCTCTTTCATAAATTAATTTCTGACCTACACAGTTTGTGACATCATTGGCCAAATGAAGTGATTCCAGTCACTCCTGGGGTTACAACATATACATGCAGAATTTTGAAGGGCAGCTTAAACTATATTTCTTGAGGATACTTGAAAAATAATTATTTGTATTTGTTACCTTTCCTATAAGAGGTACAAAGAAGCACAACCTAAAGAATCAAGCAAAATTAAGACATCTAATTTTTCCATAGAATTTTCTTTACATATTTAACTAGTCCCCTGAGACAACATAATCTTCTCTGATGAATAACAAGTAAATTATTTACTTCATATTTTCCCTGGTTACCGTAAATCACACACACACACACACACATGTGTATTACCTGGCTACTATTTCAATCAGTGAGCTTAGTATGATGTGTTTTAATATTTTATTTTTGAAGCCTGTCTATTATGTAACCGTATACGTGTATGTATGTACATATATACAGTATATATATGTATACTCACACACACACATATATATATGCATATATATATATATATATATATATATATATATATATATATATACTATATATATATATATATATATATATATATATATATATATATATATATACATACACGTATACATTTACATAACAGACAAGCTGCAAGAATAAGATATTAAAATGCATCACGCTAAGTTCATTGATTGGCATAATAGCCAGGTAATATGACTTTTAACAGTGACCAAAAAAATAAATTTGCATTTTATTCACAAATACGTCAAATACTTTATGCAGAAGTAACATCATTAAGTGAGAGACAGATTAATCATGCTATGATCTCTTTGCAGTTCGAGGGGACCCTCCCCCTCTTCATTAGAGAGTTTCCTTGGATGGGTGGATTTTGCTGCGTTTGCAGAAATCAGCGGAAGTGAAATTCACGTCCTTCTACCCCGACTAGTCTCTCTCTTTCTCTCTCTCTGGCATTTAGTTTTATTTCAGCGATTTTATATATATATATATATATATATACACACACACACATATATATATATATATATATATATATATATATATATATATATATATATATATATATATATATTTATATATATATATATATATATATATATATATATATATATATATATATATATATATATATATATATATATATATATATATATATATATATATATATATATATATATATATATATATTTATATATATTTATATATATATATATATATATATATATATATATATATATATATATATATATATATATATATATATATATATATATATATATATATATGTGTGTGTGTGTGTATATTCCAATATCAGAAACCACTCAAAAATTTGTAAAACACACATTGATAATAAAGACTTCTGCATTTTAGGTCATACCACCCAACCCTCAAGACCTTGTTATTCTGGAATCACTTTTTATTAAACAACTTGTTCCGTCGTTAAACACTCATACGTCCTCCTCCCCTCTATGTTTATCCTGACTTGTGTTGTTTCTATTTATGTTTACGTTTAGTTTAACGCTGTTGCTCCTCTAGGTCGGTCCTTAATCTTTTGTTGTGTAACCCCTTTCACGGACATTTTGAATTTTAGTTTACTGTAATACTGTATATTCTGTTACCTTTCATTTTAATGTAAATTTTTTTTTTTTTTTTTTATTTTAATGTTTGTGTACATTTCTGAAATTTTTGTATGACTAATTTTCAGCTTTTCAATTCTTAACTTTTAGTTTCAGCTTTTACGATTTTACAAGGAATTTTATTTTTCTTTTATTTTAACAGCCCTGATGATGTAATTAATTTGATAATTACGAAACGTTGGAATAAAGTCGGCTTGTATATCTGTGTGTCCTCTGCCCTTCATTGATGATTATATATATATATATATATATATATATATATATATATATATATATATATATATATATATATATATATATATATATATATATATACATATATATAATATTATATAAAATATATATATGTATATATATAATATGTATAAGTATATGTATATATATACACACACACACACACACATATATATATATATATATATATATATATATATATATATATATATATATATATATATATATATATATATATATGTGTGTGTGTGTGTGTGTGTGTGTGTGTGTGTGTATGTATATATGTCTGTATATCGGACATGGGCATGATTATAAAAAAAATTATTATGATTTGACTTCGATTATAGTCTGGAATATTTTTTTTATTGTGATTACATTTAAATGGTTATATTACTGTGCTCAAATATGGAACAATGTACCTTTTGCTACCTACTAAGTCATTGTACTTAATCATTGCTAATCATTATTTTTGTGTGAATAATCACAGCAAAATGTGATTATAATCATACTCTAATCATGCAGAAGAAGAAAAAATCTAATCATAATCAAAAATACCAAAACTAAAGTAATCATAATCTAATCACAATAAAATAAAAAGTATTCCAGACCATAATCAAAATCAGATCATAATCTTTTTTATAATTATCCCCATGTCTGATACATACATACACACACGCAAACACACACACACACACACACACACACACACATATATAATATATATATATATATATATATATATATATATATATATATATATATATATATATATATATATATATATATATATATATAAGTTATAGCTATAATTTCTACACTTTTGGTGATTTTATAGGCTCCTTTCATTAGATGGAATTCTGTTTTAACAGAAAATATTTTTCATTTTATATATATATACTGTATATATATATATATATATATATATATATATATATATATATATATATATATATATATATATATATATATATGTGTGTGTGTGTGTGTGTGTGTGTGTGTGTATGTACATATATATATATACATATATATATATATATATATATATATATATATATATATATATATATATATATATATGTGTGTGTGTGTGTGTGTGTGTATATGTATACACGTGTCTTTTTCCATTTAATATTCAACTAAATAATCGACAGTCGTTTGTTGTCGATTAACTTGGCTGGTTGCCAACACCAACTATTGCTGTTAGAACTGGCCGTAACAGATTGAGAATGAGGGGAAACAGTTAAAAAAAATGCAATAAAAAAAATGAACTGGCAGGATTACAGCTCCCTCTTAAACTTCGCGGTCTACCAGTCAGTAAGACTCAAAGTTCAACAGCGCAGAGACGTCACCCAAGACAAGATAAAATAAAGTTTTGGGAACAGCATCGTAAGATTTAATTTGACAGAGGTGAAGCTATCAAAAGTTCGAGATGTAAAAAAAGATAAAAAAAAAAAATTCTAATGAGAATACTTCTCGGAGTTATAAAACTTTTTTTATGACGAAGAACGAGCGAGAATTCGAGAGTCCAGATCGCTATCAGTAGAAGACAGGGCACTTAAAGGAAACGGGAAGTTATTATTCAAACTGAACACCAGCTGTTTCGTGATGGGGTTCTCTCGGAAAGATGAAGCTGAAAGCGCTACTATCTCTCAAACTAAGCTTTCCCAGTGATTTTCTTTTTCAAAACATTTATATATCGGTAGGTGTTTCAAGTGAAGTCTCTCCTTACCCACGTTATCAAAGCCTAGGGCCGTTCAAAATTCAAGCTGGACCAATGAAATCCACTCGGCATGTAGACATCTGTAGACCTATGGTCTCCCCTAAAGGAAGTAGTACATCAACTATATCTCCTTACTGCTCCTTTCCTGACTTCCTGACATAATTCATATTTTCTACATTAGTAAGGAATTGAGAAATATTTTTATGCCCGCATAACGGGTTCTTGCTACTTATATGAAGAAGAATGAATAGTGTAGATGTTAGCTTAGCGGCTTAGTCATTTGATGATCTTTTATGGACATATAATGATCATAACAGAAAGCTGGATAGACATCTGGAAAAACTTGGCTCGGTGAGTAACTAACGGAACTATGAATTTCTTAAAATCTCTGACGTAAGTAGGTAGCAAGGCTGTCCATCATCAATTCACAATTGCGATTACTGAGTCAGCCTCGCACATGTCGTAGAACTATCAAAGGAGGCCCAGAAAAGAAGACTGCAGTGGTATGGCCAGGTGATGAGAAGGGATGAGACATATGTAGCAGGGAGGAGAGTGATGCAGATGGAAGTGCCTGGTGGGAGAGCAAGAGGAACACCGAAGAAGCGAAGGTGGATGGATGTAGCTAGAGAAGACTTGAGAGACAAACAATTGTCAGAGGACGATGCGTTTGACCGAGCCAGGTGGAGGACGAAAGCTGTCAGAAACGTCGACCCCAAATACAAGTGGGAAAAGATGCAGAGAAAGAAGAAGAAGACCCCGCAATAAATTAATCCTCGCGTAATTCTTTGTGTGGGATAGAGAATCTTGTGTATTTATCCGCCTTACAAAAATGATGTTGGAGTGATTTTATCATTAGATTTCAGAATGATGTATTTGGCTTTATCATAAATATGTTGCTCTGTAATTTTAATAGACTTTGCAAAAAATTAACTACTGGTAGATGTATTATCATGAAAGAAATATGACAATAATTTTTCACAAACATCATTTCATTTGTCCCTACAAGGGATGATCTTAAATAATTCCCTATTAACTATAAAACCCATCAGGGATTACCCCCATTTATGTCAGGATGGTTTGATATAAATCCAAAATTTATGTTCAGTTTTCGCTTTGCCTGCAAATTACTCCTTTGTGCGAACAGCACTTGGATACAAAAATGAATATTGCTGGTTACCTCAAATTTAGGGGAGTCTCCTATATTGCACGTTGGAGAATGAATTGGTTTCATGGTAACCAATACCAATTATTTGTGTGTCTCTTGATCTAACTCATTATGGTCTCTCTCTCTCTCTCTCTCTCTCTCTCTCTCTCTCTCTCTCTCTCTCTCTCTCTCTCTCTCTCTCTCTCTCTATTATAAAAAAAATTGTTTTCCTCGTGGTTTTTCTAAAAGTTGATTTTCCTTGAATAAGTACCTCCAGTACCTCCTCTGCTGAAAAATATATAATGGCTCCTCAGTCATCATTTGCATG
>JANJGK010000007.1:61092711-61097711 GCA_039081455.1 Macrobrachium rosenbergii
GCATTTAAAAATAGACAAATAACAAAAAACATAAGATAAAAGCGAGAGAAATGAACATGATTTTGCGTTGGCTGACACATCATCCCTAGAAAAGTAGTAGGAATCCCTCGAAATAGCTTCTAGCGGATAATTTATTCAAGAGAAACGAGCGAAGCAGTCTCAACATTCATAGGAGATGGCAATATATTTCCCAAACTTCTTATGGAAATCAAGTAATCCTGTTTATGAAGAGGTGTAGGGATTGTGTTAGCACTATTCGGAGTGTACCATTTGAGTAGTGATGTTGCAATGTTGTCTTTCACAGTTGTTAAAAATATGCTGGTTATTCTGTGAGCGGAATTAACATATTCATTATTATCACGTTGGGGATCTGTAGATGATTCTTTATCGTCACCTAAGGAATCTGTAGATAATTCCTCATTATCACATCGGGAATCTACAGATAATTCCTTATTATCACATTAGGACTCAGTAGATAATTCCTTATTATCACATTAGGGATCTGTAGATGATTCCTTGTTATCACATTAGGAATCTGTAGGTAATTCCTCATGATCACATTAGGAATCTGTAGATAATACTTGATTATCACATTAGGAACCTGCAGATAATTCCATATAAAGGTAATCAAAAGACTGTAATGGAAACTATGCTTCACTTTCCTTTGTTATAATTAATCATTCCAGAGAGTTGTTGAATATTTAAGGTTGTTAGGTACCAGTAACCATTCTTGCTGCCTGCTTTCGAAAATAGGATATATTCAGAAACCTTAAGGTAGAAATGTCGTTTAATATCAGTTTCATTCGACCTCTGAATAAACACCGAAGGGGAATTTATAAGTAATAAACGATCCGTCCTCAGGTGGACTCGAACAACGGAATGGTTGGGGAGCGACGACTTTTCAGTGGTTCGAGTCCACCCGGTAAAGGATCGCTTATCACTTATAAATTTCCCTTCGGCGTTTATTCTGGGGTTGAGTGGATTTAATGTCAAACATTTGTGCCGGCTTTATCTGTCCGTCCGCACTTTTTCTGTCCGCCCTCAGATCTTGAAAACTACTAAGGCTAGAGGGCTACAAATTGGTATGTTGATCATCCACCCTCCAATCATTAAACATACCAAACTGCAGCCCTCTAGCCTAAGTAGTTTTTATTTTGTTTAAGGTAAAAGTTAGCCACTATCTTGCGTCTGGCAACGATATAAGACAGGCGACCACCGGACCGTGGATAAGTTTCATGGCCCACAGCTCATACAGCATTATACCGAGATCACCGAAAGATAGAACGATTTTCGTGGGCGTTGATTAAACGCTGGACAGAAAACTCGACTGCGCCGAAGAAACTTTGGTGCATTTTTTACTTGTTTGAATAGAAAACAATGTCACGGTGTACGTGACAAAAATTCATAGGATATATATGCTAATATCTTCTTCGCCCACTTTTCAAAATCAACTGTAGGGCTTATCCTGATAGCAGAGTCTTTCTCGTTATAGGGAGGAGCAGAGAAAACAATTAAGACAAGAGAGGATAGACTAGGCAACTTTGCTTTCCTTTAGCAGTATTATAATAAGCTTCTTCTTGCGTTCTTCAGAAATCATTTAGAATCATCCGGGTTTCAATCATGAATATTAACACTGCAGAAGTTGGACAATACGAAAATTTCACAAAAATTATTTTATCTTATGTCCATCATTTTCCAGTTATGGCAGTAAGATGTCAAGACTGTTAAAACTTTATTATTTTCAGAAATTTATGTATTATACTGAGTAAAAAAAAACGGTAGGAAGTGTGGCTTTTTCGAAAACTTATTCAAGCATTTTCATGAAATGAAACTGCTTTTGAAATTTTAAACAGAATCCTAGCCACATGTTACACTCCCACATTCATTAGGATTATTGATAACTTTTTAATAATTGTAAATAAGACTAATTTGGTTCAATAATGCAATATACAAGGTGTCTATGATATCTGTCTCAGCAGCTAGATCTTGGAAGGATGATGAGGTTTGTGGGAAAATATAAACAAGCACTAGTATTTCATATGTTCATAAATTACAAGATAATGTTACTATAATGCGGTTCAGTTATTCATTATCTATTTGCTATTCGTTTCACTACCATGTAGCAAAATCTAACTTTGAATATCATCATCTTCTGGTGAACTTTCATTCCTTAACTGCTTATAACCTCGACAGTTATTTAGATATTGGCAGTTACACAGACGCTTCTACTGTTGCGTTATTCTTCCTTTGTCTCCCTTCTATCTTTCACATCCAGTTAATCATCAAAATACTCAGTCCATCGACCTAAGACCTAAATCTATTCATAAGGTACCTCACCAAATGCATCTTTTACTCTGTGATCAGGTAGATAATCAACCTTCTCTTCATTACCCTATTTACAAAACAGCTTTTAACTCGGCTTTAGTTTCTTCCTACCCCTTTTTTTTTATCTTTTTCTGATTTAATGTACAGTATTCTCTCTAAACTTTATTTGACAAATACGTATGTATAAGCTAATCTCTTTTGTGATGTAGTTACTTCTCAAATAATCTCATTTCTGCTGTCACTAAAGGTCTCATTCGCTGCTTTCATTCCCTCTGTCTACAGTCTTAATCCACAAACGCTCCCTGATAAACGTAAGAAAACATGTAGGTTTATTTTTTACATACAGATCATGTACTGTTTCAACTTCTAAGCATTTATCAAGTCAGTTATTTTTTTTTTTTTTTATTTCATCGTTACATGATATCCTCAGTTCCGTCTTGTCTAACTTACTTGTTTTAATTACCCTTACAGCTGCTCTTTTTCCATTTGTTCTCCAACTTCAACTTATTTTTCCGTAAAACGATCCCTACGAACTATTAGAATAGAGATCAAAATTTTAAATATACAGCAAGACTATACTCCAACTTCGTATTAAAACTCTGGCAAAATTTTCGGTCGCTTCCTACTTATATGATCTCAATTCCGTCTTGTCAGAGTTATTTTTATTACCATTACAGATACAGTTTTATCCCCAGCTTGCTAGCTTTAACTTGCTTCTTAATTACATACTCATTCACACGCACAATACGCACACACACATATATACAGTATATTATATATATATATATATATATATATAAATATATATAGATATATATATATATATATATATGTATATATATATATATATATATATGTATATATATATATATATATATATAAGCTGACCAGACCAACCCGGGAAAACTCTGAATGACAACCTGTAAACTCTCTCTCTCTCTCTCTCTCTCTCTCTCCCTTTCCTGTTAAGACAATTGCTTCAGTTACATTGCCCAGTATTTTTGACATTTTATATTTCATCCCTTCTCATCCCCCATCCCTATCAGGGATGGACTTGGACTTAAAGGGCATTGAGAGTGTTACTATTCATCTCAGCGACCTGGAAAACTGTGGTTTAGCCACTAACATCAGCCATTTCTTATTTTTTATTTTTCACAACTTCTCACCCTCCCTTCCTATCAGCGCTGAACTTGGGGTTCAAGGGCATTGGGAGTGTCATCATTCATCTCAGAGACCTCAAAAACTGTGTATTAGACACTAATATCTGTCGTTTTCAGTTTTTTTGCATGTCACTCCCTTCTCAGACCCCCCCCCTTTGGTGCTAGTGATGTCTTACCCACCATAGTATTCTTTTCCAGATAGTAAGTCATATGTATACCAAAATGAGGTAAGATAAATTCGTAGTTTATCTAGTTACTAAGTCTACGGGCAGAACCAGCCCTGTTTCAGGGAAGCCTTTCCCACCCCCAACCCCCTTTGGTGCTAGTGATGTCTTACCACCACAGTACTCTTTTCTAGATAGTAAGTCATGTGTATACCATGTTTGGTTGAAATTGCTCAATGTGTTTCAGAGTTATGCTGGAACATATTTACACATGCACACACACATACATACATACATAATACATCATTTATTTATTTATATATATATATATATATATATATGTATATATATATATATATATATATATATACACACACACACACATATATTATATATATGTATATATGTATGTATGTATTGATTTTAATACCCTCCAGAAATATCCATGAATCAAATCATTAGTTCTTTGTCGAAAGTAATTAGTAAAGAGTCGAAGGAATCAGTGATCTCGTTCCCAGAATTTTCCCATTACTCTTCAATCGTAGTAAGAATGTGGAGCAAGTTATTTCTCCTCCAGAGGAACGGAAATTGCCTCAGGGATTACAAAAGATTTTCGTTGAAAAATACATACCAGTTTCATTCATTCGGGAAAAGAAGGACAGGAGAGGGAGAGAGTGAGAGAGATAGAGAGGGAGAGACAGAGTTCATACATGAAAAACATATCCATTTTCATTCATTCAGAACAAAGACAGAGAGAGAGAGAGAGAGAGAGAGAGAGGAGTGAAAAACATATAGTTTCATTTATTCGCAACAAGGACAGAGAGAGAGAGAGAGAGAGAGAGAGAGACAGACAGACAGACAGACAGACAGACAGAGAGACAGACAGACAGACAGAGAGAGAGAAGGGAGGGGGGATTGCAAGAGATTCTTTTGACAAACATATCAGCTTCATTCATTCTGAACAAGGAGATAGAGAGAGAGAGAGAGAGAGAGAGAGAAGGTGGGGGAAGGGTCGGAAGCTTGCAAACAAACATATCAGTTTCATTCATTCTGCACAAGGCGGGCGAATGGACAGAGAGAGAGAGAGAGAGAGAGAGGGGGGGCATAAAAAAAACTTGAAGTTCGTTTATTCACTGAGAAAGACCAAGGACCGTAAAAGTGAATGAAGGGTAGATTAAAGTTGGAACATTTTGCTTCCTTCGATCAAGCTGATAGGTATTGACATCGAAAAGCGAGACAGAAAATTTCCTCTTCAATTCCTGATTCATTACAGTTTCTTCTCTGTTTTTTTTCCTTCTCTGGGTTTTGTTATTTTCTAACATCGCCCACATATACACGCACAAACACACAT
>JANJGK010000007.1:61102711-61110211 GCA_039081455.1 Macrobrachium rosenbergii
AAGCTACTAAATATCTTACTGAATGGGGTCACGTGGGATGTCTCAGAAAGGTCAAAGAAAGGTCAGTAGATGTTGTTGCAAACTTGTTGGATAATAAAATGGGTGAACGAAATAACTCAGGTCTTGAGAACAATTACTTAAAAAAAAACTAACAGAAGTAATAAACAAACTTTGATACGTCAGGGTAACTTACTGTTGCCCATAGACTTACTGACAGATTAATAAAGTAATCGCCTAATTGCCTTACCGCACAGACGGATATATTGCTTTTGGGATTAACCTTGCAATCAAAGTCTGGTCAAACTTTTCTGCGAAGGTTCCCTATATCAAAAACGATTTATTCAATCGTATTAAATAAGAATAAGCGCATAAACAAACACTAATTTCTTATTGCATCATTGCACCAAATAACGGATAACAAAAATCGAAAACCAAAAATAAGTTCAGCCTCCTTTTTTCTGTAGAGAAGAAAAACTTCCGTAGTTCCTTACCTCACCAATAGATGTCTCTGTCTCGAGAGATGTCGTGATGACCCACAGACAGAAGACCCTATGAGGCAACAGGCACACGAAGAACACTGCCACCACCGTCCCCAACATCACAACTACCTGTGGTCGTTGGAAAGGTAGATAAGTGCTTGGTAATAGTTACTGAAGTTTTTCTTACTAATAATAAAACACCAATAATTGCAATGAAAGCAAAACTAAGACGGATAGGTAGATAAGTGCTTGGTAATAGTTACTGGCGTTTTTCTTACTAATAATAAATAAAAAACGATATTTGCAATGAAAGCTAAACTAAGACGGATAGTAGATAAGTGCTTGGTAACAGTTACTGGTGTTTTTCTTACTAACAGTAAAAAAAAATGGTAATTGCAATGAAGGCAAAACTAAGACGGATGGGTAGATAAGTACTTGGTAATAGTTACTGTAGTTTTTCTTACTAATAATAAAACAATAATGATTGCAATGAAAGAAAAACTAAGAGGGATTTTGCAGTGTCTGCAATTCTTTCTGTAGACTACAGAGATTACTAATTCAAGAACAATTAAAATAGAGAACTTCCTACCTCCAATTCTGTGAAGAATTACAATTGAAAAAAAATCAGATGAACATACAAAGGTCGTGTTATTTTTTATATTTCCATTAATGGAATGTTTTATTAATAAAAACTTTTCCGCTAGCTTTAATCCGTTTAGGGTAAGGAATGACAGTCACCTTCAAAGACATACCATAGCAGATTAAAATTCTAAAATCCCAGCGGACCATGTAATAAAAAATATTATAAAGGAGACACAAAAACATTTGGAATTTCAAGAATTCAGGCCATCTGTGCATACTAATATAATAATAGTCTCTACGCTTTTATGTCACCGTCCCGCTTTTTTGAAGAATTTCATATTTTGTTCCAGGCATTTTCACAAAATAATAATAATAATAATAAGAATAATGATGATATTTCTTCGATGACAAAATTCTGATATTAAGAGTATGCAAAACTAGCATCTACTCTTCCCCAGAGACCAAGCTGTTGATATTTCAGTATAAGGACGATGCTTTAGCGTTAAGAGTAACGAATCATGTTATGAACGACCATGTTTTCAATAAACTCTGGTGTCTGTCAAGATATATAGAAAAAAAGACATCTTAATCTTAGCAACAGTTATCTTGAAATGCAATAATGCACTTTATAGAAAACGAAGTATATTATGACTCTCATGTTTTCAATAAACTCTGGTGTCTACCAAGATTTAAAAAAAAGGACATCTTAATCTTAGCAACAGTTATCTTGAAATGCAATAATGCACTTTATACGTAACGAGTTGTACAGTATATTATGAGTCTCATGTTTTCAACAAAGTCTGGTGTAAAGATTTATAGCAATAAAAAAAAAAGACAACCTAATCTCAGCAAAAGTTATCTTGAAATACAATTATGAATTTTATACATAACGAATTATGTTATGAATCCCAAGTTTTCAGTAAACTCTAACGCAAAGATATTAAGCAAAAAACGACTACTTGATCATAGGAACAGTCATCCTGAAATACGATAATGAACTTTATACTTAACAAATTATGTTATGAATCCCAAGTTTTCAATAAAATCTGGTGCAGAAATTTATAGCAAAAATAAAGCCAACTTAATCATAACAGCCCTCTTGAAATAAATTCGTTTTACATTAATAATCTTATTTTCAATTAACTCTAGAGTCAAGATTTATGGCAAAAAAAGAATTTAATCTAAGCAGCAGTTATCTTGAAATACAATAGCGCACTTTATGCATAATGAATTTTATTATAAATCCCACGTTTTCAATAACCTCTAGTGTCAAGATTTATAAAAAAAAAATATATATATAATTTAATCCAAGCAGTAATCATCCTGGAATACAATAATGCACTTTATATACGCAAAGCTCCGGAAATATTTGCATACGTTGGCGCTCGGGAGAAAGGGTTTGTGAACATTCACGAAAATCAAAGCGAATATCGAACCTGTTTACGAGCCTGTAAATTCGGGTTGGGCTTATCCTTGCACAGTTCTTTATCTTCCAGCAGGAGCTGCCTGGCAATTCTCCAATAAAGGACGATTAAGACCAGGAGTGGAAGGAAGAATAGCAGGACCATCGCCGAAATCACGAAGAGCTGTTGGGAAGAACAGGGGGAAGAAATGGGTAATTGAATTTGGAGGAACATAATTAATGGAAATACCTCACTAAATATAATGGCAGGGATGAGAGTTATAAGGGAAGTGGAAAAGCAGGACCATCGCCGAATTCACGAAGAGCTGTTTGGAAGAACAGAGGGAAGAAATAGGTAAATGAATATGGAGGAAAATAATTAATGAAAATATCTCACTAAATATATTGAAAGGGATGACAGTTATAAAGGAATGGAAAAGCAGGACGATCGCCGAAACCACGAAGAGCTGTTGGGAAGAACGGAAGGAAGAACTGGGTAATGAACATGAGGGAAGATAATTAGTGATAATTTGTGAGAATAGCCCCAGAATTATATGATGACAGATGAGAGTTACAGAAGAATGAAGAAAAGTAGGACCATCGCCGAAGTCACGAAGAGCCGTTGGGAAGAACGGAAGGAAGAAGTGAGCAAATAGTATGAAGAAGATAATCGATGGTAATTAGTGAAAATATCCTCACAAATTTATACAATTACCCAGATGAGAGTTATAAGGGAAGTGAAACAACAGGATATCACGAAAAGCAATTGGGAAGGACAGAAGGAAGAACTGGGCAAATAAACACTGGGGAAGACAATTAATGATAATAATGACAGATGAGAGTTATGAGGGTAGTGAAAAAGCCTGAAATCACGAAGAGCTGTTGGGAAATGAACATGGAGGAAGATAATTATGAATAATTTGCGAAATAATCCCACAAAATTATATGATGACAGAGATGAGAGTTATATGGGAAGAAAGAAAAGAAGGACTGTGGCCAGAATCATAAAGAGCTGTTGGGAAGAACGGAAGGAAGAACTGAGTAAGCGAACGTGGAGGAAAATAATTAGTAAAAATTCTCTCAAAATTATATGATGACACAGAGTTAGAAGGGGAGTGATGCAAACAAATTAACGGTTTTCTTATGACTGCTTTTGCATATTTCTGAGCAAAATCATATGGAATGGAATGGAATATAAAATGTAGGTCAAAGGCCAAGCGCTTGGACCTATGAGGTCATTCAGCGCTGGAAAGGAAATTGAGGGCAAAAAGGTTTTAAAGGTGTAACAGGAGAAAAACCTTACAGTTGCATTATGGAACAGTTGTTAGGATGGTGAATAGTAAGACGGAAGAAAGATAATATGGATGGAGGTACTGTAAAAGGAATGAAAGGGTTGCAGCTAGGGCTCGAAGGGACGCTGCAAAGAACCTTAAGTAATGCCTACAGTGCGCCACGTTAGGTGCAGTTACAGCACTACCTCCACTTCCCAAACACCCCACGGGGGCAAAATCGTATGTCATCTATAATAGGAAATCATTGTTATACGCGCGTCTATTTCTGTCCAAAGAAGGTTTTCATTAGGTCGTCATACAATATTGAGAAGCAATAGCTGGGTGACCCGTCTATCAAAACTAAGCTAACTAAAACATCTCTATGATACAACTTTTTGCTGAACTTATCTCATCTTTTCAGTTTTTCCCAGTAGGGGGCACTGTAGGCATTACTTAAGATTATTCGAGGGGTCCCTTCGGCCCCTAGCTGCAACCCCTTACATTCCTTTGACTGTACCTCCGTTCATATTCTCTTTCTTCCATCTTACTCTCCACACGTCCCTAACAATTGTTTCATAGTGCAATTGCGAGGTTTTCCTCTTATTGCAACTTTAAAGACTTCTTTACTTTCAATTTCTCTTTCTCCCAACTCTTGGCCCTTGCCCTAAATTTTTATGTTCTGATTCCAATTCCAACTTTTCAGTTTTATATTTGATACTGAAGAACTTACAGTTCTTTCCCGTCTTCGCGGAGGAAATGTATTCCTGATGATCAGTAGCTTCTTTATTGTAACTGCGTAAATTCAATCTATATGATAAAAGTTACATTCACTGGGGTAACTGAGGTATAGAATATGAAATATAAAACGTATTTACTGATGTAATTTTATGGAAAGAATAAAATACAGTCATAAGAACACAGCTATTTTTTTCTCAGATGGTTATAAAATAATCTTTATAATTAAATGACGGTTCGTTTACAACTGATGCTTAACTGATGCAATGTTCTGTTTTTCTTTAATTGTATCTTTATACAGTTATGTAGTCAAATTACAATTTATTTTATGAAATCGACAGTTAAAAAAAAACATTCACGACGAATGATTTTTTTTTTCAAGAGTTACGATAAAAAAACACGCAAAATCATTAACAATTAACTATCATGATATAATGTGCGTTAGTTATTTCTTATCCAGTTAGTTTAATTGTCATGCTATGCTAAATTAGTATTCTTTTCGTCCAGTATCCTGATTGGAGAAGGAATCCTGAATGATGTCAGTGTAAATCTATATTAAAGATATATATAAAATGAGAGGATTCGAGAATCGAGCAGGGTTTTCGATAGCTCTCGATATATATATATATATATATATATATATATATATATATATATATATATATATATATATATATATATTATATATATATATATATTTGTGTGTGTATGTATGCACTTATTCATTTATATATTTACACTGACATCATTGTGGATTTCTTCACCATCTTAGTGGCTCATGCGATTATGAGATTTTTATAAAGTATCATAATTATAAAAAACAACATTTAACTAAAACATATTTACATTTATCTCACTTTAGTGTACTTAAAACACCTGTTCGGGCTAAGAACCAGTGTACTTAGACAGTCGCTCTGTGATCTACTCTTACAAAATATTGACCATACCTTCTCCATCGGTTTATCAACGGATGTATAGCACACTGGGACGACTGAATGATCTATGTAGGGGACGTGGTTGTACTTTGTCAGCACTATTATTGGACTGAAAAGGAAAACATATTGTAAATAATTAAGTGCGACGGGATATGTTGTCTTGAAATTTATGCATCAACATCCCCCCATCTTACGATGCTTTACCAATCGCATTGTATATCAATATATCTTTTTTTTTTTTTAATGCAGATATTATTATAGTTCGCAAAGCTTAACCTACTTAAAGGACGAAAGATATACAATATTATTTTTTTATTTCTTTCATATACTATTCTTCCTCAAAATGGAAAACTGCAGTATTTGCAAAATTTTCGAAATTGAGATATGCCACCTATTGGGCTCGTGAAACACTAATACGCAAGTTACTGCAGTTTCACTCTAATTCATCAGCGCTTTCCACGATTATTTAGGGGGTCTCATTGCAGTATCTGCAAAATCAGTAGTAAGGCAAGGGAAAACTACAGTATCTACATTTTTCTCAGTTTTGCATTTTTGCAGAGACCGCAGTCTTCCATTTTGAATCAAGGTAAAAAAAATGTCGCAGAAAAAAAGTCACAGGAAAAAAAAGTCACAGCAATCTTTCTAGATAGTGGCCCGAAGGGTTTTAACCCGTTATGTATCCACCTTTGCGGCTTGTTTAGTACAAGCCCGTTTGGGGATTTCCGTATAAACATAAGCAAAAGACTGAAAATATCATAAAGATAATGACCCCCCCAAAAAATATTGTGAATTTTTCCCCTGTGACTTTATTGCCGGCCACCATAAATTAATGTGACTTTTTTTTCCTGCGACTTTTTTCCTAGCCAAAATTGTGACTTTTTTTCCTGCGATTTTTTTCCTAGCCAAATTGTGACTTTTTTTTTCTGTGACTTTTTTTCTGTGACTTTATTACCGGCCACCTCCATTTTAGGACAGTATTATTCTTCGTAAATCTGTTCAATAAGGACTGTCTTACAGACTTCACGTTTTCCAGGGAGGAATGTTTTTCGAAATGAATAAATCCTTTTAGGGAATCAAATAAATATACTGTTTGTAGATATTACTGAAAATGTACGATAAAAATGAACTATGTATTATAATCATTCAAGGGATAAAAGAGAAAATTATGAATCGTATCCCTGCAATGACAGTAAAATATAGATAAATATACAGGCAGCTTGTGTGGATTATACAATATTTACGATGAAGCGATAGTAAAACGTTTATGTATTTCTAGACCGTTTTATGAAAACAGGAATAAATAACATTATTATTATTATTATTATTATTATTATTATTATTATTATTATTATTATTATTATTATTCAGAAGATAGCCCTATTATTAGAACAAGGCCACAAGGGCCATTGACTTGAATTTCAAGCTTCCAAACAATATAGTGTTCATTTAATAGAAAGTAACACGAACGATACAAGTCTGATACTTTACCTTGTGACAGTTATTATTATTATTATTATTATTATTATTATTATTATTATTATTATTATTATTATTATTCAGAAGATGAACCCTATTCATATAGAACAAGCCCACAGGGGCTATTCTTGAAACTCAAGCTTCCAAAGAACACAGCATTCATTTGAAAGAATCAACACGAACGATACAAGTCCGACACTAACCTCGTGACAACTGTAGCAATGACCCACACCAGGACGCATGCGCCCACAGCCCTGGCTCTGCTGCAGTTCGCTGCGGCTGTGAGAGGATGACAGATGACCCTGTATCTCTCCACACTAATGGCTAGGATGGTGAGCATGGGACGCGTGAGCAACGGTGAACTCGGATGTACGGGACGACCTTACCTGTAGGCCAGAAATTACACCTGGATTATCAATGACTTATTGGCTGGTTGTTCCCGGAGGGAAGTGGCGACTTTGGTGCACCTCACGCGGTGCAGTGTGGGTAATACTTAAGGTTCTTTGCAGCGTCCCTTCGGCCCCTAGCTGCAGCCCTTTCCATTTGTTTTTACTGTACTTCCCTTCATATTCCCTTTCCCCCATCTTCCTTTCTATCATTTCCTTAGAATTGTTTCATAG
>JANJGK010000007.1:61120211-61123100 GCA_039081455.1 Macrobrachium rosenbergii
TAATTGTCCATTTACGAAACTTTCTGAAATTATTTTAAAAGTGAATTGGCCTTCAAAAACTGGGAAAATTGTATTTTAACAAAAGACTATATGCAAGATTAAAAATGAGCCTATGTACAAATGCTAAAAACGACAGGACAATGATATTCACTTCCAGCTGGGTCTTTCAATTTCGATAAATTATATGGCCATAAAGGCTCAGTGAATAAATATTTTATCAGCTTTCATCAGTTGTTGCAGCTGCCACATAATCATGTCATTAGAAATTCTTAAATTGTGACAGTCAGAAAACTACAAGACAGCTAAGTTGTAATTGTGTAAGATCATTCTTTTTTACCCTCTAAAGAACTGCAAGAAGTGGACGGAGGAAATTTGAAATGAGGCAAACATTTCATTTAGGAATAGCGCTAAAATTCGTCAACTTATAATCTTATAAAATATAAGGACTTACATCATTCATTGACAGTTTTCTTTTAAAGAGCTCAAGTTGAAGTCTGCTTATAGCCCACTGATGAAACGAATAATGCATGTTGGCATTTTGGTACACAAATGAAATTCCTATATGTAAAGTGTAATTTATTGCCCGAACCATGAAAAAAATAAAGTAAAAATGCGCCGAAGTTTCTTCGCCGCAATCAAGTTTTCTGTACAGCCGCGACAGCGTTTACTCAAGGACACAGAAAATAAATAGATCTATCTTTCGGTGGTCTCGTATAATGCTGCGTGAACCGCTACCCATGAAACTTTAACCACGGCCCGGTGGTGGGCCTATCCTATATCGTTGCCAGAAGCACGATTATGGCTAACTTTAACCTTAAATAAAATAAAAACTACTGAGGCTAGAGGGCTGCAATTGTGTATGCTTGATGATTGGAGGGTGTGATCAACACACCAATTTGCAGCCCTCTAGCCTCAGTAGTTTTTAAAATATGAGGGCGGACAGAAAATATGCGGGCAGAATAAAGTGCGGACGGACAGGCAAAGCCGGCATAATGTTTTCTTTTACAGAAAACTAAAAATCGGAAATATTCTTCAGTAAAAACATAAATATAGTCCTTTAATGAAGAATGATAGATCGAGTCTATATGACATTACGCCTAACTATGATTTTGTAAAAAAAAAAAATCACAAATTGGGAACAAATATCTTCTAACCTACATACCGTTTCGGAGTGTCATGCTCCCTGTTCAGTGTGGAGACACTATAACCCAGCTACCATGTGGTTGGGTTATAGTGTCTCCACAATGAACAGGAAGCATGACGCTCCGAAACTGTAAATAATTTGCTCGACAATTTGTGGTTTTTTATCAGGTTCCAAAGTTCCATTATCGTTATGTTTACAATTCTTGGAAACCCCCCCGAAAGTCAGAAATTTATTCTTCAGTGGAAAACACAGATAAAGACCTTTTAAAAGAAAAATTAACTTCCATGTCATTATACATAATTGTGCCTTGTTTACTATTCTTGGAACCTAGGATTAAACCTATTTTATTTGGGGTCTGATCGCGGCTAATATTGTGACCTCTAATATGTCAGTTTATTTAACGTGAACTAACATAAAAGCTTTGATGCATTTCTCCAGTAAAGACAATTGTTTCAACATCTATAATTAAACGAAGAGCATCATGGCGAATGAATACAATGCTCTGACATCTACCTGAGTTTTTTATGACCTAGCTCTTACTTTTTGCTCTGAAGGGAATGTTGAAATGTTGTGCCCACCATCCTCCATGTAATAAAATGTGATCGTTGAATGCTGAAAAATTCTTGACACAGTTAATGTGATCTGTAAGTTTAGCATAATTTTATGTAAGGAGAGTGAGAAATTTGTAACACGTTTCAAGCAACGCACGAGAATCTTTGTCTATGTATTTCAAGAGTTATCTTTATAGTGCAATCGTTCTTTACATGCTAAAATGTCACGTAGTATCTTGTGAAAAATCAAAAAAAATTATGACAATGTTATAAGTGTCTTCAAAAGGGAAGAGAGAAAAAAATGGGGGACTATTCTTCTTAAACAATTTCTTAATAAAATCCTGGTAAACTGGAATGGCTTCGAAGAGTCCAAAAAATCCGTTCTTTTAAGGAATGGATGTAGAGGAGTAAAATGTTTGTCTTCCACATAGAGAGAGAGAGAGAGAGAGAGAGAGAGAGAGAGAGAGAGAGAGAGAGAGAGTGAAGAAACTCAATATATCCCACTCGTTTCCCGTCAACTTCAATCTTTAATCTCCCGAGTAAGGAATTGACAGGCGTCTCCGAAGGGAAAAAGGTTCTGCCCAGAATTCTTACGATAAACGTAACTCTTACCATTACCATAGAAAGTTTTTGTTATATCTCCTCTACTTACGCAGTAAAAGTCATGGTTGAAGGAGAAGAATGTTGTGCGTTGTATACTGTGTATGTTATATATATATATATATATATATATATATATATATATATATATATATATATATATATAATATATATATATATATATATACATACATACATACATACATACATACATACATACATACATACATACATACATATATATATATATATATATATATATATATATATATATATTATATATATATATATATAGATAGATAGATAGGATAGATAGATAGATAAATAGATAGATAGATAGTTAGATAGATGATAGATAATTTCCTGACGCACAGATTAAAAGAAAAATAAATAAAAAGTATTTGTTAAAGTTTTGTTAAGACCACACAGCAGGATTTGTGCTGAATGTCGCTGAAGCTATAGCATAAAAAAGAGTGAACACTTCTTACAATTTATTTCAGGGGAGTAGTGCCAACAGTGTATCTCACGAGGTGCACTGTAGGTATTACCTAAGGCTCTTTGCAGCTTCCCTTCGGCCTATGCCCGCAACCCATT
>JANJGK010000007.1:61123200-61145700 GCA_039081455.1 Macrobrachium rosenbergii
AAAAAAGTCAATTTTGGCTATGAAAAAGTCACATTAATTTAGTCTTTTGTCTTATGTATTTTTTACGGATAAATCCCCACCGGGCTTGTACTAACCACGCCGCAAAGGTGTATGCATACCGGGTTAAAACCCTTGGGGGTCACTATCTAGGAAAGATTAATGTGACTTTTTTCCTGTGACTTTTTCCTGTGACTTTTTTTACCTGTATTCCACTTTACACTTGTATAAAATCTGAACATGTGGGAATTTAGAATTTATATAATTGGAAAAAAATCTTTATCAAGATGTGTTATTTTTGTGTATGGTATATTGATTGAAAATGCTGGTATTTATGGAATAGGATATGTTGTCATTTGGCTCTATTACTCTTTATATGATTGAGATAGTTCCTCGTTGGAGAAGTCGGTAGAGTTCTCGGCTAGCACTCTGCTAGCCCCGAGTTCCAGTCTCCGACCGGCCAATGAAGAATTAGAGGAATTTACTTCTAGTGATAGAAATTAATTTCTCGGTATAATGTGTTTCGGATTCCACAATAAGCTATAGGTCCCGTTGCTAGGTACCCAGTTGGTTCTTAGCCACGTAAAATAAGTCTAATCCTTCGGGCCAGCCCTAGTAGAGCTGTTAATCAGCTCAGTGGTCTGGTTAAACTAAGGTATACTCAACTAGCTAGCAAGTTTTCTAAAAAAAAAAAGATGAAGTTAGTTGATCAGATGGCAGTTTTTTTGTAACCTAACGCTTGCAATCTTTGTGTATAAGCATTTCGTCATTACCGCACCTCTTGCTAAATAGAACTGAATTGAACTGCATATATTTAGGCCAAAGGACAAGCACTGGAACCTATGAGGTCATTCAGCGCTGAAATGGAAATTGACAGTAAAGGTTTGAAAGGTGTAACAGGAGGAAAACCTCGCAGTTGCACTATGAATCAATTGTTAGGAGAAGGTGGAAAGTAAGACGGAAGAAAGAGAGCGTGAAAGGAAGTACAGTAAAAGGAACGAAAGGGGTTGCAGTTAGGGGCCGAAGACACGCTGCAAAGAACCTTCAGTAATGCCTACAGTGCACCACATGAGGTGCACTGACGGCACTACCCTCCTACAGGGCTCTTGTTAAATAGATTCCGCTTTAAAATCTCTGGAAAACATTGAATTTTTTCAATATTTTTATTATTCTGAGATTATTGAAAGTCACGGATGCCACGTGCTTAATTTTCGTATTTCAGAGTAGTGTGAATTTATTCCAGACGAATACAAATTATTTGGGCTCATCAGAGGTTATACCAAATACAGAGAATTAGTGGATCACAGCAATGCAACCAAACTTCTTTATGTGAACAATATAACTAATAAATTTCCGCCATATTACAAGAACTAGACGTAGGATTCCTAGTGAAATGGATTAGGTTTAATCTTGCGCTCTCCCGAAGCAGAAGCGAACGTAAACTCCATCTCTTGGAATAAATGAACTTTGTATTATCTTCGGGCGGTTAAAATGAGTCCAGGTAAAAAAGTCACAGGAAAAAGTCACATTACTCGTTCCAGGATAGTGACCCCAAGGATTTTAACCCGGTATGTATCCGCCTTTGCGGCATGTTTAGCACGAGCCCGTTGGGGATTGCCGTGAAAACATAAACAAAAGACTGCAAATATCATAATGACTCTCAAGGAATATCGTGGACTTTTCCCCGTGACTTTATTACCGGCCACCATAAATTGTGACTTATTTTCCTGTGGCCTTTTTTTCCTAGCCACAATTGACTTTTTTCCTGTGACTTTATTTCCGGCCACCGTTAAAATATCGTAGGGTCTTTTTACATGGAAGAGCTAACAATAAAATGCAAATAACTAATCCATTGTGTCAATTGATTCTTAAAATGAGCTGTTGTTTGTGCGCTGACTTTATTGCCCATAGTTATTTTTTTTGTATATGTCACGTAACTAAAAACGTTCTGATTGTTTTTATCTTTCATTTAAAATGTTCAGTGTACAATATACTTAGCCTCGAGTTGCAATATTACATGAAATTCCCTGTAACAACGTTCCTCCGTACCTCACTTTAAACCTATCTTACATTTGTTTTTTGCACAGCTCTATCGACACCACTTCGGTAAACGGCCACAGTACTTCTTAGAGAAATAGCTGAATGCTTTAGTCTCATTTGTTACAAATCTACTCATTCCTGATACGTTCGTTTCTTACCAGAATAAGGAGGTTTCAATATAACAATAGCATACATTCGTCTTTTTTGTGGAAATGGGAGAAAATATCGCCGCTATGGAACACGATATTCAAGTCCCATGTAGAGAATACAATAGAATGTAGAATTTAGGCCAAAGGCCACGCGCTGAAACGGAAATTGACAGTAAAAAAGGTTACACTTTTCAAAGTGTAACAGGAAGACCTCGCATTTGCACTATTAAAAAATTGTTAGGAGAAAGTGGAAAGTAAGATGGAGGAGAGAGAATATGAGTGGAGGAGGTACAGTAAAAGGGATGAAAGGGGTTGCAGCTAGGGGCCAAAGAGACGCTGCACAAAATCTTTAGCAATGCCTACAGTGCACCGCATGAGGTGCACTGCCGGCACTACTCCCATACGGAGGAAGTACCCTGAAGTCCAACGCACATGAGAAGACAGGGATTTTCACTGGGTCTGCCTTTCGCCCAGAATTGGATTTTGAAGAACATTCAAAAAAGGACAGGAACACTGCTATAATTTTGATTTGTGACTATATTGTTGGGATTTGGTTAGCCCACAAAGCAGGAATAAAAGTAAACGACGGTATATAAAATCACGGATAATAAAAAAAAGATATATACTGGTAATATCTTATGTGGGTAACTACAGAAAAATATTAACATTGAAATACGTAGATTATTTGTAAAATGTACATGGTAAAATATTCGTCAAGCCGAATGGTACGATAAAATTATATTTGTTTTTGTAAAGTTAAGTCAACTTTGATTAAATTCTAACTATAATACTATCAGAAATGTAAAATATTACATATTTTCTCTAACAAAAGGTAAAAAAAAAAAAGAAATTAAATCAGCCACGTCTTTAGTTTATAGTTTGGATCACAGCCAAAACAAGGAAACAGCCCTAACGACCGACCAAGCGACAGGAACAACTCTCACGTTAACAACCCGCCGGTTACTTGTTGACGTCCTCACACTCGTTGAAAGACAAAAAAAATATTTTAGCCTTTGTTGGCTGCCGAATCTGCAGTGCTGGCCCATGCTGTCGAGTTTCAAAATATACAGTAAAAACAATCACGATACCTTTGCGAGTCTCGTTCCATCTCGAAAACTAATGAACACCCACCCACCCCCCTTACATGTTACACAGGACAGATACGATAAGTCTTTGAAATCCACCCTTAACGTTTTGAGGTTACAGACAACAAAACTAACAAAATGTAACACTCAAACACTGTCAAATAGAATGGAATGAAATAGAATACAGAATTCAGGACAAAAGGCCAAGCGCTGAAACCTATGAGGTCATTCAGCTCTGCAACGAAAATTGACAGCCAAAAGGTTTGAAAGGTGCAACAGAAGGAAAACCTCGCAGTTGCACCATGAATCAATTCTAAGAGACGGTGGAATGATGAAAAACGAGAGTATGAACGGAGGTACAAAGCGCTGTCAAAGAAATGTACTCCGTCCAACATCAATGACTTGTCCTCAAAGACGCTCTTGTCAATAGCTTTTGATCTTAGGGCGAGCCATGTTAGCATGTTATGTTCGATCATCAAATTATTTTATCAGACTCTTTATTTTCTCTTTGATCGGACTTTCGGTGGCCGGTAATAAAGTCACAGAAAAAAAAGTCACCATTTTGGCTAGGGAAAAAAGTCACAGGAAAAAAGTCATAAGAAAAAGTCACAGAAAAAAAAAGTAACAGAAAAAGTCACAGTTTGGCAAGGGAAAAAAGTTACAGGAAAAAGAGGTCACATTAATTTACTGTCTTTTGTTTATGTTTTTACGGTAATCCCCAACCGGCTTGTACTAAACACGCCGCATAGGTGGGATATATACCAGATTAAAACCCTTGCGGGTCACTGTCTAGGAAATATTAATGTGACTTTTTCCCGTGACTTTTTTTTCTGTGACTTATTTACCGGGATTTGGAATTAAATTTCAACCCAACTCTTCTTATACGCCCTAATATAATTTTTCCTTTCCTCATCTCTCCCCCTCTCTTTCTTATACACTTAGATACACCAATATTAATTTTATTAATATCCTCCTTTTCAGCTGTACACACGTAACGCCCCTTAGTCCCACTGGTTTCTCATATTCCCATCATGTCTTCGTCTTCTATGTCTCTTCAATTTGCTTAGCCTTTCTGGATATTTAATCTTAACATCCCTTTTATCTGTTTCTCTCTACCTTGATATCCTCGACTAAATGTACACCCCAGTGGTAGATGACAATGTCTTAATCTCCTACTGCCCGGTTACAAATCACTTAAAACTTCTAAGTACTTATAAAAGGGACTAGCAAAGATAACGGCGTGACAACAAGGCGCCCTGTAGCAGACTCGTAACCAGCAGATTTCATAGGACCGCGAGCTCTAATGGTTTGCCCGGGGCGCTACATAACATCTGCCGGCCTATAAGGCAAAACTGACCTCGTAAAACCATTTCAGCACAATGCCACACAAGGTCTATAGACCTTGATGCCACACTCGAGGGACAGGTCACATATCGGCGTAAAATAATGAATGGATAACATGAAGTTGCGCTTGAAATGTAAAAACACATGCAAGTCTATGCCACTGAAATTCAAGTCACATTACACCATAACCTACTTCTGTTCCTTAGTTAATCTGCCGACTTGGCTTTTTCACTTACTGAATAAATGTTGTAAACTGAAAACAAGTAATAGGTTAAGGATTTTAAAGTTAGTTTTTGGTGCAGACTCAACAAAGGATGAAAATACGGCAATGGTCCTAATATCTGATTTTATAGCATGGTTTTGGATGGGAAGAGACTTAGGATTTACAAGTACTGACCCGCAATTACTTGAATGGATAAAAAGTAGAATGGGCAGTGCTTTCATTGTAAATAAAATAGGATTTAAAACTTTTCAAAAGGTATTCACGAGTCATTATGTTTTTAATTTAAAAACGTATTCAGATGAATAATAAAAATTGTAATGCAGTGAATATACTTTTTGTAAATATACCATGATGCATATACAATATTACTAATTGGAAGAATTGCCAATGTGTATTTTAATAAAAAAAATTACACTGGGATAAAAGGCCGATAATTCAGTCAGTTTTAGGAAATGGAGAGAGAATTTAAGTAAGACCACAAAAGAGGAGTCCCCATTCTTGACGTTTTGTTAGCAGACCTTAACCTCAGTCATTTCCGTGGGTCCTCAGAAACTGATTAAATACCATGTATTCAACTGCTGGCAATGTTCTTAACATTTCTTATAAATCATTATCTTTGCACTGCTCATGAAATCTTATGGTAGTTTGAGAAAATTTGTATTCAGACACGTATTAAAGCAATTTGATTAAATCTTTATTTTTTGTAATGCCTGGGTTCTTTGCCGTTATGATTTGTTGGAAACGTGGCAATTCATGTTTATATACATTCAAGACCTTTCGTAAATAAAAAAAAATACATTCAGATAGTATGGACAGCAGTTATTTTTTTTTCTGTAGTCAAGTGGTTAACTATACAAGTGTCGCCTTTCAGCTGATCATAATGTTTTCAGATCTAGTATTGGCACTACATCAATGAACCACTGTAGCACTGCCGTTTTGTAGACTGTCATTAACTTTAAACCTTCTTAACTTATACATTCATATACAGCATCAACATTACTTCAGTAAGAAACACGTCTGACCTTAAGTTATTTACTTAATTTATTTAACTAGCTTTCGCGATTGCTCATCGTAGCTTGAACAGCTATAAAGAGTTTTACATGAATGTACTACCTAAAAACTACTTTTTGTCCATCGAAATTTCAGTATAATAAAAACTTCTAAAATACATAAACTTTATTGCAAGTTCGAAAATGCAAGTTCAGAACCGTAACAGTTGAAAATAACTTCCCCTTCCCATTTCTAATTAACTAAATTTTAGGATTGACAGAATTTATAATATACTGTAAGTACATTTAAATGGGAAAAAATAAATTAACGTATATTCCACAGTTACATCTCCAAAGGAACCTCTGTTATATCAACTGCCCCTAAACAACCTCCAGTGGAAACCTCACAATTTACTGGTTTGTCTTGACACAGCGGCCGGCAAGAGCGCCGTGGTTTAAAACCGATAAGACCAGGTCACGTCCCGTCAACTTCAAACCACCAGGCCTCCCAACTTCTGGTCAGTGGTCGGCTTCGTTCTATAAAAAAAGACTTTTCGCTCGCTGTGCATCACAAAACTCTGAAGCAGAGCTTTCGGTAAATGTTTTCTGTTCGATTTGCAATAAATAGCATTATCAAGACTATTCAGAAGATAAACCCTTATTCATATGGAACAAACCTACAGGGCCCACTGGCTTTAAATTCAAGCTTCCAAAGACCATGGTGATCATTTGAAATAAGTTATAGAAGGGAATTACAGATTGAAGAGAGTTAATTTAACAAAAAGATAAGTAGATAAATTAATAAAGATAAAAACATAACATTAAAATACAAAGTGAATGGTTTTTTGGTTAATAATGTATTGCACGTTCGCTTGAACTTTCGAAACTCTAATTGCACAACATCCTCAGGGAGACTATTTGACAATCCGACGGCGCGAGGAATAAAAGACCACTGGAACTGGAAAGTTCGGCTGCGTGGCATACTTATTGGATACCGGTGGTGCTGTTCAGGAAATCTGGTCCTCTCTCAGCAGGAGAACGGGAGCAGGGATCAGTATTCCTCCCAAATTCCTTCTCTCTTCGCAAATGCTTATTCGAGTTAACCAACTATTACTCTAGACCTGCTCTGGGGTTCCAGCCATCGACATCATCATCATCTGTTCCGGGTATAATTATGCATTACTATAAAAGCTCTATACAAGCTCAGTATAACATACTTCAAAAGATATTTACGTCAACTTTTTAACAAAGATAAGCAATAGGCTAAAAGCCTTTACAATTCTTAACTATGTCCTAACTGTAAAAGGATATTTACGTTAACTTTCCCAAAGTTAAGCAACCGGACAATAGCCTTGACAATGCCTAAATATGTCCTATCTCTCAGTTATTTAATATGAACCCGTCAGTATGAAAAATACAGAAAAATTCTAGAGAACTATTCCCAAAGACTAAAATCCATCTACGTTCAATATGAAATCCCCGGGCTTCCGAGAGAAAACTGCCAAATTTATTATCCTTCTAAAACCTCCAAAACGAACCGGGATCTGAAGAATAAGCAAAGCACAAGTAGTAATAACTGTTTTGGTGGTTCTAGCTCAAAATCTGCCTCTAGCACATTAAAGCAAAACTAGACCAAAGAATGCTAAGCACAACGTAATGTAGTCATTTAATCGGAACAAGAATAAATTGTGTAGGCCTACACTACTATGAGCTGGTGTCTTCGGTTAAGAACCTTGAGTTTGCGATCGTGACTTGCGCTAACAATTCACAGTGAGACTATAAAATAAAGAAAACTGCACCAACATGAAGGTTTCTCTGTGCCTGTTTAAGATGAAAAACGAAAAGGAACCGTTCACAACTCCTCAAATACATCCAACCTTTCCACAACTTCTGCGCGAGTCAATATGAGTAGCGTCTGCGAATTCATGAATATCTCCTGAGCAACGATTAGAATGAGCTTCCGAAATCAAATATGAAAATGTTTTATTTATAGTGCCATTTATAGTGCCAAACTGCCACTGGAGGCTTACATTGAAATATTTACAATTACCAAGACAATTTTAAAATTATGAGAGCGAAATGGGCTAAAAGTTTGGTGAACTTCACGGCAAAAATAGCTACCAAAGGTTACCATATGATAACCTAAACTAAAAGTGCCCCAACCATATGATACTCCTGACTTATCAGGAGTAAACCTATTTACTATTCACTAACCATTGCCTTAAAACTTGAAAGAAACATAAGCAAAAACCTTTCAACCTTCCAGCAGGTCGACTAAGCAATAATCTATTTCACACTAAGCAAAGATAGTTTCGAAGCAATTCATGCAATTCCACATTTATCAATCTAAATGATCGGCAATCTTAACATGCATTCTAATTTTTTAGAAAATTCATGGAACATCCATAAAATAAATAACTAGATAAAATAAAAATAAAAATAACAGTAAAAATTAAAAAAATAAAAAATAAAACTATGACTAAATAAATCATAGCTAACTAAAGAAACAAAAAAAAGCTAAAAAATAATAAACTGAAAAACCCATGTCCTAAACAACACTAAATATTGGAGGCTGATACCTGAAAAAAAAACCTGATTAGTAGTTTTTGGTCAGGTCGTGCATGGCAGACCGAAGTCCGCCATGCATGACCCTAGTCCACCTTTGCCTGACAGGCGGCTTTGCCACCCCGGCAAAGGTGGACTTTTTTTTTTTTATATAAGACAGTAAAGCAAACAATTTTATAAATATTCATAATGGTATTAACCTATTGCTGCTTTAAGTATCTCATCAAACTAGTGTCGATTTTAAATTATTTTTAGTATCCAGAACATGCACGATTAAGTAGACCCTGTACATATAATAGGTACATCTAGTGCGGCTGTAACAAGATTGTATGTAAAGTTCGTCATTATATCTATAATTAATGAACTTAGAATACAAACTGCTACCAGCTGCACCAGATACACCTTTTATATATATACAGGTTCAACTTAATCGTGCAAGTTCTAATTACCAAAATTAACTTAAATCGAAACTAGTCTGACCAAGATACATAGAACAGCATTAAGCTAATATTATGAATATTTAGAATATTTATATAAAATGCGAACCTGAAATATAATGTTGCTACAGCTGCACCAGATCTACAGTTTATATATACAGGTTCTCGTTAACCCTGCAAGTTTTATTTACGTCAAGAAATTTAAATCGACACAGGTTTGACTTGATACTTAAAACAGCAATTGGGTAATTATCATGAAGAGTATATATAAAATGCATCAGGTGCAGCCACAGCCAGTACTCCAGTGCTACTCACTCCAAACTTATACAGAGGTTATATCTGCAAAGTTTTTGTACTGAAATTTCGGCTAAAGTTAACATTGCAATACAAATGACAAAATATCCAAAATTAGATCATTTACGCAGTAAAATCTACTGGTTTTAAATGGTGCTTGGGTAAGTTTAATGTTGAATTATCTAGCTGAAATTTGAAAGCCTACCGCCATTATCAATTATTACAGAAATAATCTTAATACAGACTGCAAGTTTCAAACGTAAAACAAGTTACCGGAAATCTCTAGCAAAAGTAAATAAGCATACAATACTTTAGTAAGATTATGTAGCAAACTAGTGATTAAATAATGCCGAGGGCATCACAGTGTCAAGATTAAATACTGTAACATTTTAAAAAAATATATTAATGAACACCTGTCTTAATGGAATGAAGTACAAAATAATTAAAAGGTATTATGCATCCAAGCTGCAAATTACGTTTGGAAATACAAGAATTTTTAACTAGTTATCTGCTGTTAAATAAAAAAAAAATTATCACACCAAGCTACCTTTCAAAGATTTACATCACTTTCACAATCATTGTAGAGGCTTTACTGTATTTTAAAGAACAAAAAATGCAACTGAATAGTCTCCTGTATTTTTGATAAATCAGTGAAAAAAACTTGCCATAAAGTGAAAACCACGCCAAATTACAAATTAAAATGCATTCTGAACTAAATAAACAAAATCAAATTAGGCTTGACTCTACCTTGAACGTTGTTGACAGCCCACAAACTTTTCTGCAATTCACGAAGCCCTGAAAGTAAAGAAAAAGTTAATCCAGCCAAGACTATTCTCACACATTAATAGGTCAACACACTTAATTACACCAACGTTACTATTATATACAGAACAAAAATTAAAACTTCTTTTTTTACGAACTCACCATCTAAGATCATTAGCACCAGCAGCTGCAATATATCCGCGAACAAACACAAAACACATCGAATCAGCGAACTATAAAATAAGTAATAACCGAAGTATCACTTTCAAAAGGCGATACCTGCGAACGGAGCTAGCTAACGGTCAGCAAGGACTCTGGAGTTAAGCAGACTGAGCGCGACCTCTATCTGCTTAGCTCGAGACTCGAGAGTCCTTGTTGACAGCTGGCCAGCTCTGTTCGGGGGTGATCGGTGAAACGTTGTTCATTCTTCGCGTCAATGGTTCCCCAGTGTGTTGTGTGTTATCTGGCTGTCGAAGTCTGGTGTTACGGGCTGTGATTTTGATTGTTCATGGACGTTGATAGGATTTGGTTTTCAGCGCACATAAGTTGATCGTTCACGGACGTTGGTATTTGTGGAGGGTAAGTCTGCGTTGTAGTTTACCGAGAATTTGTATTTGGTATGATGCTGTTTTTCCTTTTTTGTGTGGATAAATTTTAAATTAATTTCCCGTTGTTTTACAGGGCTTCGTGAATTGCTGTTGGGTTCTTGGGCGAAGTGGATGTTTAAAGTAAAGTTCTTCGTGAATTGCTGTTGGGTTCTTGGGCGAAGTGGATGTTTAAGGTAAAGTGAAGTTTTATTTTCGTTCAGTGGCTTAGTTAGTAAGCAGTAATTGGAAAATCGGTGTCCGGGTTTAGTCTCGTGAAAATGTGTGGAAGATATTTCCTTGTTAACTGGTAAGTCATAAGTTTAGAGTACGGTTATATTGGCGAGCATATTTTTAGAAAGCTTTTTCTAAGTGATAAATGTTGGATGAGAGTTTTAAAGTAATTGTTGGAAGTAGTTTTAAGAGATCGTGGATGAATTCAATAAGCAAAACCTTTTATTTAGATTTTAACCTGGTATTTAACTTTGATTTAGATTTTCAACCTGGTGTTTCATAGTTTAGTTTTATTAAAAGTTTAATTGTAACCATTTAAACTTTATCTTGTGAAATGGGTAACGTAATGAGTTCGACATAGAGGTTGTGATGTTTGAGTTTATTCAAAAAGAATATTGCGGTAATTGACTAGTCCGTATCATAAATTACTTGAATATGATCCGTAAGTTTAAATTTTATTTGTAGTGAAGCTTTACCTCAAGCCGTACTTTTTTAGTGAGACTAAGCATTTTTAGTGAGACTGAGCGTTTTTAGTGAGACTGGGCGTTTTTAGTGAGACGTAACTAGTAATTTTAGTGCAAGCTTTCGTAATGTTAACCTCAACTGAAATTTTAGTGCCGAAATTTTAGTGTAACTTCATTGAAGTGTAGTTAAACAGTAATATTAACTTGTATTATCGTAACGTTTAAAAATGTTAAGACTGGTTTTTGTATTGGTGTTCAGTTTTCTGTATTAGTTTTAATGACTAACGCCGTTATTTTGTATTTAACTGAAGCCGTAATTTACGTGCAATTTTTTTTAAGTGAACTTTTACTGTAATTTTTTGTCAAATTTTTTTTACTTTTTAACTCGGTGATTTTGAAGCTTTAAATTCTCAAATTAGTAAAGTGTAAGTTTTGTACTGGAACTACTGAACATTAACTGTTAAACTGTTACGTGAACGTTTTTGCATTTTGTTGACAGTTGTTCCAAGTGGAGATAACTTGCTTTTGATAGCTTGAGCCGTAATTGAAGAGCTTTTTTTTCCTTAAATGTCGTAATTGAAATGTTGACTTTGTGATTAAGTGGTAACTTAAACTTAAAACATGTGTAAAGTTTTTGTATTGGCGAAGCCGAATTTTCAGTTTTGTATTTACTGAAGCCGTAATTGAAGTGCAATATTTGTATTTGAATTAACCTAGCCGTAATCTAGTGTGACTATTTTGTAGTTATCTTAGCAGTAATTTTAGTTTAACTTTGTGAATTTTAATTCAATAAAGTGTTAAATAATTAAAAAACCATAAAGTACCGGCTGTGGCTGCACCTGACATTAAAATTTAATGAATATTACCTTGCTGTTCTTAGTCAAAGCTATGAATTTCAGAAGCTAATCAAAATCATTAACTAGTTTTAGTCGAACTATTTCAATTTAATATTGATTAAAGTTAATCATTAAGGAATTAAGTAACCTATACTTAGTACTCTAAAAAGAATTTGCATACTTCACCAAAACCAATATTAAACAGTATTTGCATATTTCACCAAAAAATTTGCATTCACTAAAATCAGTACTAAATAGAATTTGCATAATTAATATTTCACCAAAATCAGTAGAATTTCATTTTCACCGAAATCAGTACTAAAAATTTGCGTATTTAACCAAAGTCATAAGATCAGTACTAAATAGAATTTGCATGTATCACCAAAATCAATAAATTTGCATATTTCACCAAAATCGATACTAAATAGAATTTGCATATTTAACCGAAATCAGTCTAATCCGTACTTAATTTGTGTGAATAGAATTTACTTTAACTTAAATCAGTCTAAAGTTGTATCAGGTGCAGCCGTTAAGTTTTCATTGTTTACTGTAATACCTTTTGCAACTTTTACCTTTTTTAAAAAGTCCACCTTTGCCGGGGTGGCGGGGCCGCCTTAGGCAAAGGTGGACTAGGGTCATGCATGGTGGACTTAGGTCTGCCATGCATGACCTGACCCAAACCAAAACCAATTGGTAAGTTTTCGGGTATCAGCCTTAAGTATTTAGGATTTAGGATTTCAGGTATCAGCCTTAAGTATTTAGGATTTAGGATTTCAGGTATCAGCGTTTATTTAGGGTTTAGGATTTCAGTATCAGCCTTAAGTATTTAGGATTTAGGATTTCAGGTATCAGCCTTAAGTATTTAGGATTTAGGATTTCAGGTATCGGCCTTAGGTATTTAGGGTTTAGGATTTCAGGTATCGGCCTTAGGTATTCAGGGTTTAGGATTTCAGGTATCGGCCTTAAGTATTCAGGGTTTAGGATTTCAGGTATCGGCCTTAAGTATTCAGGGTTTAGGATTTCAGGTATCAGTCTCAAGTACTCAGGGTTTAGGATTTCGGGTATCAGCCTCAAGTACTCAGGGTTTAGGATTTCGGGTATCAGCCTCAAGTACTCAGGGTTTAGGATTTCGGGTATCAGCCTCAAGTATTCAGGGTTTAGGATTTCGGGTATCAGCCTCAAGTATTCAGGGTTTAGGATTTCGGGTATCAGCCTCAAGTATTCAGGGTTTAGGATTTCGGGTATCAGCCTCAAGTATTCAGGGTTTAGGATTTCGGGTATCAGCCTCAAGTATTCAGGGTTTAGGATTTCGGGTATCAGCCTCAAGTATTCAGGGTTTAGGATTTCGGGTATCAGCCTCAAGTATTCAGGGTTTAGGATTTCGGGTATCAGCCTCAAGTATTCAGGGTTTAGGATTTCGGGTATCAGCCTCAAGTATTCAGGGTTTAGGATTTCGGGTATCAGCCTCAAGTATTCAGGGTTTAGGATTTCGGGTATCAGCCTCAAGTATTCAGGGTTTAGGATTTCGGGTATCAGCCTCAAGTATTCAGGGTTTAGGATTTCGGGTATCAGCCTCAAGTATTCAGGGTTTAGGATTTCGGGTATCAGCCTCAAGTATTCAGGGTTTAGGATTTCGGGTATCAGCCTCAAGTATTCAGGGTTTAGGATTTCGGGTATCAGCCTTAAGTATTCAGGGTTTAGGATTTCGGGTATCAGCCTTAAGTATTCAGGGTTTAGGATTTCGGGTATCAGCCTTAAGTATTCAGGGTTTAGGATTTCAGGTATCAGCCTTAATTTAGGGTTTAGGATTTAGGGTCGTGGTAGGATTTATGGTTTGAGTTTTCATGGAATGCATAGTTTTGAATGCATAGAGTTTAGCTTCTATAGATCGTGTATTACGTGTCTTGTGTGGTACTCAGTCTGTCTTGTGTGGGACGAAAATATTAAATGAGTTTAGTTTGTGTGCTTGCTTGCTTGCTACTCGTTTTGGAGGTGCGTTAAATGGAGTAGGTACACTCGTGGTAATATCGAAACTAGGGGTAGTTCTTACCGTAGGTTATTAAAGGGTAATTATTGATAGGGTATTGTCATGGAGTCTGCGATGTTATGCGTTTTCAAATTTTTTCTAAATTTGATTCAAATACTTGTTACGAATCTTTTCACCTCAAGATTGACTCGCGCGGGTATGTTTTGGAAAGCTTGGGTGACTGGAAATTCTCTCGGGGGTTGTGGATTCCGGGAACACTATACTGATTCCGGGAACACTATACTGATTCCGGGAACACTATACTGATTCCGGGAACACTATACTGATTCCGGGAACACTATACTGATTCCGGGAACACTATACTGATTCCGGGAACACTATACTGATTCCGGGAACACTATACTGAACTCCAATCAATGTTGGAGCATAATTTTTAATTTAGATATTAGCAGTACAGTATATTGTGCTTAACACACTTTGCTCTAGTTTCTTTTTAATGTTTTAAGAGTAAGTTCTTAAACCTAGAAATCCATTTTAATTTTCCTTAATATCTCCGGCTGTTAGGCTTCAGAGAATCCTTAGCTTAGTCTGTTGTAGGACGCAGGTGTTTTTCTTGCTGAGTATCCGGCTGTTAGGTTTCAAAGATCCTTAGCTTAAGTCTATTCTAGGACACTGGTTTCTCCTTTTGGCTGTAACGTTTAGGAAATTTATTTGGTTAACGTTCTATCAATTTTGGGGACATTCGTTTCGTAATTCTCGATATTGCTATGGCCGGTTTGATAGCTGCATTTACAGTTTTAGTTTTAAACTTACAAAAAACTTGTACTGTAAGCATTCTTTCTAATCTGCTCAATTGAGGTTGTCCAGTAATAGTGAATATAATTACCTGAACAGGAAGCTGGTAATGGTTGGAACTCCTGAGATGGTCAAGAATATGGTCAGCTTTACAGTGATGCGGTAAAGGATACGTTGGAGGAAAGACCCAAGGAAGGTCTCGCAGTGGATCTGACAAGTAACATTTTGGGAAAGCTGCTCTGCATAGTTTTGTCATTCATAGCGGCTGGATGGACTGGCAGTTGCAAGGTCTGACGTGATCCAGTATTTTCGGCTTTTTGGAGCACCGCTCTCCTGTCTCTTGCATAATGGCCTATACCTGAGATGTAGGTTCCACTTGGACATGAGGACCGTTATTTAACTTGGAAGATATCACTCCCTGGGCTTTGTGTTAGATACCTTGTATCGAACGTTGGATACTGGTTACCACTGATGCCGTAGCACCATTGAAGAGTATGCTACAGCGAGCTTGACAAGAAATAGAGTAGTCTTGATGTGCTGCGTGTGACGAATGGGTGTCCATTTAGGTGTATTAGCGGAAGCAAAAAAAAAATCACTTAAAATAAATTTTAACTTTCAAATTTAATTTGCTTTAATTTGCTACAATTTTGTAACTGGACTTCGACACCCTGTATAACCCTAAGGATTAAGCTTTTGAGTTCTAATGCCCTTCACTAGAGTTAAGTAATTCTTTAACAAATTAAGTTCATTAACAAATTAAGTTCATTCCATTAGAAAATTGTAAAGGGAGTAACTTCCACATTCAGTTATAGATACTGTATTTTAAAATTATGGACTTAAGAGTTCGATTTTAGGCTGTAATAGATAATTGAGTTTCAGAGAATAAAAGTTCCAAGATAAAAAATTTGATTTTAAACCTGTATTGAGCTTGTGGATGGTGTAATATGGTATGAGATACACAGTAATAAGGTTAACCAAATAAAAGTAAAATAAACTGATAAATATTAGGTAAAACTAAGTAATTTATACTGAAATGAGGTCGATGCTGTATAAGCAGTTACTTCATAACTGGGAGCTCGCAGAATGCTGTTATATATGTAAAATTTAAAATTGGAAGGTGACAGTATTAAATTGGAAGTCTTTTGTCTGGTTAACCTCTAAAGAGAAAAAACTATAAAAATAAGCAGGTATATACGGGAGCTCTTAAGCAAGATTATTCCAAATCACCCAAGATTTACAATCTAGGTGACTTCAGAACAATTGAGTAATGCAAACATACTCAAAATTTAATGATAATTTAGATTTAAATCTGAAACTGCCGCTCCAACAATCTAATAATGAAAACGGGAATTCTGACGGTGCTGCTCATGAAGTAAAGGGGAACTGATGATCATATGTCAAATTTTCTAATATATTTGGGCAAAGGATAGAACGTAAAAGTATGAATACTAGTCTCAAGCAGGTAACCTGCATGACTAGAAGGGTTATCACTGGCAAAGTTTAGGTAACATCGTAAACATTAAAGTTTGGTGTATTTCGAAGCACACTTGGTGAGGTCGAGGAAATTAATTTTTCAAAGCATACAAAGAAAATTGAAAGCTTCTTTACACAATCTAAAAAAAACTTGGTATAATCCTCGACATTCAATATAAAGGCTAGTAAGAGTGCCTTTTTCAGTAAAAAATATAGGGCAGTAAAAAATATAGGGTTATAAATTTAGCATATCAAATAATTTCCCATTTAAGTTTCTTAGGCCCTGTCCACACTAGCGGGCATGCCCGTCGGGCACTTCCAAATGTTTATATTTTCTCTCGCTTCTGAAGCACTGTTACCAGACAATCGCATCGTTCTGGCTCCATACTCGGTCGGTCAGTATAGTGGAACGGTTTTGGGAACTGTGTTTGCCTGTCGGGCAGTGCCAGCTAGTGTGGACAGGGCCTTACGACAAAAATAATGCACTGGCTATTGGAACAAGCCTTGATCATAGTCCTGCCTGTGGCTGCCGTGTATGACTGTCGGTAGCGTGCGTTTGTGTGTCGTACTTGCTCGAAGTGCTCGATATACAGTTGGATGGTTCGAGAGGCTGAAACAAGCTGCGAGCATTACACAAACATTTTGTCTATAGACACCTTACGCACTTGGACGGGGCTTGGCTGTAAGCTAGGGAGTGATAAGGAAAATGGGACCCATGAGTGTAGATTATATTACTTCAGAGTCTGTCTACATGTGCTGTAGTATGGACTTGCCATTACGAAACGTCTTAGACAAAAGATCTGAACAGATTGGGTATTTTTCTTTTACTCTAACACTGCAATCCATAAATGATACTTGTATAAAGTCCTTTCATACACTTCTACCTCAGTTTTGATAGATCGTAAAATTTCCTGCCAAAAATAAAATGGTAATACTAGAGTAGAAACTGTAATTTGGAAACCAGGAGAGACGCTAACATCAGGGGAGTGCCAGTAATCAGGTCCAGCGTTTCAATGGTTTGAAAAAAGTCTCTTCCACATCATAGATTAAGGTACTAAAAAGATAATGAACACGTAACCACTGCACCCAAGAGCAAATACAGACAGGGCTATACACTCCACATACAGTGGTTGTCAGCCTGGAAAGCAGTGTTTAGTACTAGTTCCTCGGGGATCAAAGATACCGTTTATTAGTAAATAGAAAAGGGTGCTAGTACTAAACACTTGCGTCCCAATGAGCTTTCGCCGTGTATAGCACTAGCACCTCGGAAGTGACGGGTGGATGGAAATACCGGGTTAATACCGCTGGGCATTAGGGCGTTACTTGATGACCAGTGAGGATAAACCGCAAAGAAGTGCAGGGGAGGGAGGTAGATCGAGAAGTATATAAAGAACGACAAAGAATGGCACAGGAAACTCATACATGGGCAGTTCAAGAGATAGGCTAAAGAATATTATCCATCAAAGAAATATGGCAATACAGAGAGGGGAACAGTTTGACACTTAAGGAATGACAATAGCAACCCGAGATCAGGCCCTGGCAACAAGATACATTGTAAGAGCAATAAACAGAACCAACATCTTGTCTCAATGTAGGAAATGCAATGTATAAAGGAAGAGACCATAAACCACACTGCAAGCGAATTTGCAGTTCTGACACAGAACCTGTAAAGAAAAGACATGATGCTAAAGTCCTCCACTGGGGTCTTGGCAAAATAGAAAGTCAATTAGAATGCAGTAAGAAGTGGTACGAAAACCAGCTAGAAAAAGAACGGGCAAAATTGTTCTTGACATACTGTACATTATCAGGACCGACCGGGTTCATACAAGCTTATCGACCAAACCTGACTCTGGTAGACAAAACGAAGCACCACTCACAGACGTCGTAGTGCCGTGGGACTTAAGAGAGAGAATAGCAAAATACTGAGACCTGTATATTTAATTCAGAAGTCTAGGCGATATGAGAAATAACCAACAACAAACAATTTCTCATAAATGTCGCAATCAGAGTGGAGGAGAGAGGGAGAGAGAATAGAAAAGTACTAAGACCCACAGACTGAATTGAGAGGGCTAGGAGATATGCGAATAGAGGTAGTGTCCATGATCATCGGGGCATTAGGCACAATACCAAAGCCCACGAAAAACCATGGTAAACTAGAAGACGAAGGCGAAGTAGCCCCTGGGTTACTATAGTCTGCCAAACACCCCAAGATCGCTAGGGTGGAGCGAGTAAGGGATTCCCGTGTCGAGAAACATTTCAGTTCCATGATAAAAGTACGTGAATAGAAGGTGGCCGGTAATAAAGTCACAGGAAAAAGTAACAATTTTGGCTAAGAAAAAAGTCACTGGAAAAAAAAGTTACATTAATTTATGGTGGTCACAGTGGAAAAATTCACAATATTTCTTGAGGGTCACTATCTTTATGATATTTACAGTCTTTTGTTTGTTTATACGGAAATCCCCAAAGGGCTTGTACTAAACACGCCGCAAAGGTGGTTACATACCGGGTTAAAATTTTACCCCTTGGAGTCACTATCTAGGAAAGATTATGGTGACTTTTTTTCCTTGCGACTTTTTTAACTGGATTGGAATAGAAGACCCTGCGCAGATGCAAGTTTTCTAAAGTATAGCCATGAGTTTAAGTAGATGATTGGTTTACGATTAAGCCAGTAAAGTGGCCGCTGACTTTCTAAATACCCTATGATGACCACGTGTCTTAGAAACGGAAGTTTGGCAGTGCAGGTCAGAAATTATACCACATCTGTCTTTATTCAAAAATAATTGTTTCCAATGAAAATACCCACCGTCAAATGTGAATTTAGCCTCACTTTTAAAGAACTATCGTGCTTAAGCTGCCATTATAATGGGACGGTAAGGAAAACCAAAGCAGGAGGAGGAGGAGGAGGAGGAGGAGGAGGAGGAGGAGGAGGAGGAGGAGGAGGAGGAGGAGGAGGAGGAGGAGGAGGAGGAGGAGGAGGAGGAGGAGGAGGAGGAGGAGGATTCCCTCTCAAACAAGTCCTGTTAAATCGGACGACTGCATCATTTGAGTCAGTTTTCTACTGGGTCTGCCTCAGTATAAAAATCACTCAGTGCTACTTTGGCTTGTTATCTACTCGTCACCTATTCCGAGGTGCTAGTACTAACACCGTATGGTGAATATAAAGTAGACAGCCGCACGAAGATATCGTTTATTAATATAAACTTGTCGACCACACAATATAGAAACGGGTGTATACATAATACTTTGATCCCCGAGGGGCTAGTACTAAACACGGCGTCCCAAGGAGCTTCTGCCATGTTTAGTACTAGCACCTCGGAGTAGGTGACGAGTAGGTAAGAAGTCAAAGTAGCACCAATAACTCAAATCGTACAAATAATAATGATAAATATAGTTAGAGCAATTTTCTCCATTTGGTGTTCTCTCCCGGCACGAAATAAGAAACTGCGAAGGCAGCTCTCGGTTCTAATGGAGCGTACACCCCAGGAGATGAAGTCATTTCTATTACGCGGGAAATCTTGTCAGATCTGAGGATCATCGGATTATAAGATTAGACTTACGGAATGCAATGTGGACAATCTCAGGCGCTTAGGCAGACGGGAGAAAGATCGCATTCGGAGCCGATGTCTTTTATTACTTATAGGAATCTTCATTTGGGAATAATCTGTTTTTAAATATGTTAAAGTTTACTTAAGAACGTTAACTTCAAGCAGAGGGAAGCTTGGCCTATAGGTGTGAATTTCAAATCTCGTCAGGGCACTTATTATTATGATTTTTCAAGGCTTATATTTAAAATTTCAGTACAGTAATCACGGGATACAAACAGTCGGAAAAACAAAGGTAGGGTGGTTAGTCATGTTAAGTATCTTATATATTATATTTAATAAATATTTGTGAGCTAATGGTGGCCGAAATGAACATTGTGATATACTAGGGATGGATTTAGGTAACTGTGGCTTTTACGATCAAGGTGCTTTTTATGCATTTTTGGCAATTTTTCCCTAAAAGAATGCATTTTCTGATTTCTTATGTTTTGCAATCCCAGCTTTAGGAGCTGGGATTGCAAAACATAAAACACTCATCAGGGCTACATATTCCAAAGAACTTACTTAAAACATTATAGAAGACCTGGTATTTTTTTTATTATAATAATTTATTTTGTCTCTGTCTTCTTAACTTTCTGAAGAAGGACAGCAAACGACAAATAGTATTATCAGTATGCTACCATAACCCATCAACCTTCAAAATAAACTAAAGGTCTTTGATATTATATATATATATATATATATATATATATATATATATATATATATATATATATATATATATATATATATATATATATATATATATATATATTGTATATATAAGAAACTCCGATATTTATACCCTTTACCCCTTAAGCTAAAACGCTTAAAACTGCCTATTTTAACAGCTCACTGCCTGATCTAATAGTTGAAACAAAAATATACCTTAAATTATCACAGTAAAACAATTTAAGATCGTTTCAAACAAAAATCCACCACAAACCATCATCCCAAAACACCCAGTCATCTTGCATCATCCCGTACAACTGTTATCTTTTAAGTATGATATTATACTGTACACCCCTAAAACGCTTATAACAATGATTTACTGATTTTAAAATATCAGTTTTAGTGTAAGCACAACAAAATACCTGTAAAGGTTTATGATCTCTTGTCCGTAATTTTAAACAACTAAAAAATGCTCCTAAGTTTCTTCGGCGCAATCGAATTTTCTGTGCATCGTATAATCAAGGCCACCGAAACTAGATCTATCTTTCGGTGGTCTCGGTATAATGCTGTATGACCCGCGGCCCATGAAACTCTCAGCCGGCCGTGGTGGCCTGTGTTGTTGCGTTGCCAGAAGCACGATTATTGCTAACTTTAACCTTAAATCAAATAAATACTTTTGAGGCTAGAGGGCTGCAATTTGGTATGGTGGACGATCAACATCCCAATTTGCAGCCCTTTAGCCTTAGTAGTTTTTAAGATCTGGGGGCGGACAGAAAAAAGTGCTGACGGACAGACAAAGCCGGCACAACAGTTTTCTGTTATAGAACACTAAAACCGAAAACCTCTGAAACCCGAAATATTTTCTGGAGAAAAGTAATCATTTGCAAAGGTTAAACAGTATAATGTGATAATAATCTTCTTTTTCTTTTAATGTGCTTTTTCCCATTTTTTTTTTTTTGTATGGGGTAAGCACGATGCCTTATTTTGAAGGACTTTGATTTGGCTTTGGGGTAGATGATGGTTTAAATAACCATCATCTACCCCAAAGCCAAGTCAAAGGTGGTTTTGCTCGCTGCATTCAGTCACATACAGTATTTTGCCTATATTATTATTATATTGTTACTGCATTACAGAGTAACACAGAGTATACAGATTGCCATCGTACGTCATTTGCGTTTGATATTGTTAACATACTCAAAATCTCGGCTGATTGAAACGTACCAAGACCAACGGTGGTCTTGGTACTACCGACAGCTCCATTGCCATTAGTTGCTAGAAGAAACGTAATTCGGAGACACTTGTTCTTGTAAATTAACAAAGATAAGTTTAATACGTGCGCATTACTTTATTGTAGAAGCATTAAGTGTGATTTCGCCAGTTCCGGACATCACATTAGCCTATTCCAAAACGTTTTACAGCCTGCCCTGTGCTCGTTTTATTCAGCCTCGGCTATAACCTTCAGCTTCAGTTTATGAAGGATGAATAAAAATGTATATCAATTTTACTTAAGGAAGATACAATTCAGAACCGGCAAGTTTTAACAACTGGTCTACTTTTTAGTTACGGTATATGACGTCGCAGTCGGCTGTTTCGCGATTCGGTTGCTCACGTCGGTACAGGATGACAATCCTTCACCGGGAATGATAATAACCGGAATTTTTTTTTAGAGGAGGATAATCACCATAAGTATAGCGGTCGATGAAATGCAGAGAGAGAGAGAGAGAGAGAGAGAGAGAGAGAGAGAGAGAGAGAGAGAGAGAGAGAGAGAGAGAGAGAGAGAGAGATTTAAGGCCATTCAGTGCTGAAACGGAAATTAACAGTAAAAAGGTTTGAAAGGTGTAACAGGAGGAAAACCTCGCAATTGCACTATGAATCAATTGTTAGGAGAGGGTGGATAGCAAGTTGGAAGAAAGAGAATGTGAACGAAGGTACAGTAAAAGGAATGAAAGCAGCTGCAGCTAGGGGCCGAAGGGACGCTGTAAAGAATCA
>JANJGK010000007.1:61150700-61163996 GCA_039081455.1 Macrobrachium rosenbergii
TTTCTACTGTCAATTTCCGTTCCAGCGCTGAATGATCTCACAGGTCCGAGTGCTTGGCCTTTGGCCTAAATCCTGTACTCAATCAGTTTCAATGGACTGAGCATACATGGGCATCAAAACCGTTTTGTGATCCAGACTTTCATTTCACGGAATGAAGACAAATTAATTAAACGCTGCTTGGAACTAAGATAGACACTGCAAGTGCCAATTATTTCCTCATTAAATTAACCGTCGCCCCGTGAACGTTTCTGGGGAGCACTTACCCCGGAGGTGTGGCGTCTCTCGAAGGCTTCTCCAGCGCCCATTGAAGACGCCTGGGCCGTGGCATCTGTGGGATTCGGGAATTACAGTAAGGGAATTGCGGGGGTGGGGGGCTGGGGAGCCTCAAAATTAATTCCGTGGAATTCCAGCGATGCTCTCTGTGAAATTACTCGAGAAGGAAGAAACGGATTAAGTCTTATCGCATGGAATTTCTTCATCTGCTTTGTTTGAAATCACACGTATGGCAATCTTCAGTAATTGTTTATATATATATATATATATATATATATATATATATATATATATATATATATATATATATATATATATATATATATATATATATATATATATATTTATATATATATGTATATATAAGGAGCCCATACAAATGCTAAAATGTAGAAAATAAATGCTATATTTCAGTGACCAACTGTCTCCCTCTTCAGGCGAGTGATGAATGAGAAACTCTTTCTCATTCATTACTTGTCTGAGGAGAGAGACAGTTGGTGTTTGAAATATAGCATTTACTTTCTACATTTTGGCGTTTTTATGGGCTCCTCATATTTGATGGAATTCTGTTTTAACAGAAAATATTTCAGTGTCATATATATATATATATATATATATATATATATATATATATATATATATATATATATATATATATATATATATATATATAATATCCTTGTTCAAAAGTACTGGGTTTCTTACTACAACAGCTTTATTTTTGGCGATGATATATTAAAATATAAACCTCATGATTGGCCTAAAAAAAACATTTGGCGTAATGTATGAATTTTAATATCACTTATAACAATCGTTTCTTGTCAGTATTTCAAGGAGTGCAAAGCAAATGCTGCTTACACACTTACTTGCTGGCAAGACCTCAGTGATTATTATTTATTAAAATTTTATCGCAGATACGCAATTGTCTGTTCGATTACAGTGAAGTACGCGAATTCAGTTGTAACTTAAAAAAACAAGTAAAAATGCGCCGAAGTTTCTTCTGCGCAATCGAGTTTTTTGTACAGCGTATAATCAAGGCCACCGAAAATAAATGTATCTTTCTGTGATCTCGGCATAATGCTGTATGAGCCGCTGCCCGTCAAACTTTAATCATGGCCCGGTGGTGACCTGTCCTATATCGTTGCCAGACGCGCGATCATGTCTAACTTTAATCTTAAATAAAATGAAAACTACCGTGGCTAGAGGGCTGCAATTTGGTATGTTTGATGACTAGAGGGTGGATGAGCAACGGACCAATTTGCAGCCCTCTAGCCTCAGTATTTTTTAAGATTTGAGGGCGGACATTTTACAAAAAACTAAAAAAGGTTCTGAACGATACAAACTCCATTTCAGTTAATTTTCTGATACCTTGTTCACGTAACGATACCTCTGTTTCAATATGTCAGATAACGATTATACGTTTCAAATCCATCTTCAAATTCATCATTTGTATATTGACAAACGAATCATTGTTATGGAAATGTGTACTTAGAAATCCAGAATTCTTGCTTCGGTCCGTACTTTATAAATATTACTCAATTCTTAAACATAATGTAAAAGATGTTTCCTTTCTGTTGTCTAAATTATCACTTTTTCGGCTTTAAAGCGTGACGTCACACCAACCAGGTTTCTTTAGCTCGCTTGATAACATTCAGAACGTGTGTTTAAGCCAAGTGAAACACTTAGAAATTTCAAAATGACGATTCTTGTTTTGTTCGAAAAGCTTTGAAAAAACCCAAAAAATTAAATGCGAAGATTCAGTAAAAATCGATTGGAAAAATAACTGAAAATCATACCTTGACAGCACAAGAAACAAAATACCAAAATTAAATTCAAATCGATTGAAAAATAACTAAAAACCATACCTAGATAGCGCAAGAAATGAAAATGGAAAATTAAATTAAAATGATTGGAAAAATAACTAAAAAGCATACCCAGATAGGCCAAGAAATGAAATAGGAAAATTAAATTAAAATGATTGGAAAAATAAGTAAAAACCATACCTAGATAGTCCAAGAAACGAAATAGGAGAATTAAATTAACATGATTGGAAAAATAACTAAAAACCATACCTAGATAGCCCAAGAAATGAAATAGGAAAATTAAATTAAAATGACTGGAAAAATAACTAAAAACCACACCTTGACAGCCCCAAAAAAATTAAATGCGAAAATTCAATCAAAATTATTGAAAAAAAAAAAACTAAAAACCACACCTTGACAGCCCAAGAAGTGAGATACGAAAATTCAATAAAAATGATTGAAAAAATAACTAAAAAAAAACATACCTTGACAGCCCAAGAAATGAAATGCGAAAATTCAGTTAAAATGATTGAAACAATAACTAAAAACCATAGGCTACCTAAGCAGCCCAAGAAATGGAATGCGAAAATTCAATTAAAATCGATTGAAAAAATAACTGAAAACTGTACCTTGGCGCCCTAAGAAATGAAATACGAAAATTGAATGAAAATCGAATGAAAATGTAACCAAAGGCACGAACGGCATATGTCTATGATTAAAAAAAAAAATAAAATATAAATCTCTTGTTCCAGTGTTTACACCCGGTTTTGTAATTAAGGAATGGAAATGAGATGACAAATCCCTTTATCCGATTTCTGCAGCTAAGGCGATTACGATCGTATAACTTTCGTAGATTCTAAAAAAATAAAAAGTAGATGGTAAGGAACTTACGCCCAAGAAAGGAATAGCGAATCACAGATCTTCATTCACTGATATTTATTACTTTTATGGTTCTGATGCGTGTTAATTTAAACACTTACTGATTCATGCACTGGTGAGTGGTGATGAGCTGTTTTGTTGGTAATTTAATTGGAAAAAATAATTTTTATGGTAATGATTAGTCACAGATATACAAAGAAACATTCAAATTCTGCAGTTTGTTCCATTCAAACTGTAATTATCATGACACGAGGTTTTCTTTTTTCATGAATATTCAAAGATGTTTTATGGATATATACGTAAGTTTCATTAACCGTCAGCCTCAACTTTTCCTTGCAAATGTTATCAGGTTGAAAGATATATATATATATATATATATATATATATATATATATATATATATATATATATATATATATATATATATATATATATATATATATATATATATATCTTTCAACACGAACACACACACACACACACACACATATATATATATATATATATATATATATATATATATATATATATATATATATATATATATATATAATATATATATATTATATATATATATATATATATATATATAGATATATATATATATATATATTATTTTTCCGTCCCATAGGACGTTGATCTGACTGGTAAAAAGATGATATCATTCCAAATACTGGAAAAAATAAAAGAAAATAATATTACCTGTAATATTTTGGGGGGATATTCACAACAGTATCAGCAACGCCAATATTACCGTAGCCCTCTAAATATTCTTTTCCCCGGAAACATCAAGACGAATTCCCAATAAAGAACAAGCATTTGATTTATTGCTCCGACTGCGATATTGGCTGATTTATCTCGGCTTTCTTCCAAGATTTGGCCCATAAATTTCTTTGATTTATTGACTGAAATGAAAGAAGCAATATTTTCGTACCAAAAAAAATAATGCCTGTTGCGAATTCAGCTTTCATGGGCATTATATTAAGAGTGATTTCCGTCAGTAATCACTAGCATAATAATAATATTTTTAATATACAGTAGATGAAACCTATTCACATGGAACAAGCCCACAGGGGCCATTCTGCCCTAAAACGGAAAACTGCATTATCTGCAAAATTTTCGAAATTGAGATGTGCCACGTATTGGGCTCCTGAGACTCCAATACACAAGTCACTGCAGTTTTAGAAATATTCTTCAATGCTTTCTTCGAGTATTTAGGGGGTCCAATTTGCAGTATCTGCAAAATCAGTATTAAGCTCAGGGAAAACTGCAGTATCTGCAAAATTTTCGAAATTGAGATATGCCACCAATTGGGCTCGTGAGACTCTAATACACAAGTCACTGCAGTTTCAGAAAGATTCTTCAATGCTTTCCACGGGTATTTAGGGAGTCCCATTTGCAGTATCTGCAAAATCAGTACTAAGGCCAGGGAAAACTGCAGTATCTGCAAAATTTTCGAAATTGAGATATGCCACCAATTGGGCTCGTGAGACTCAAATACACAAGTCACTGCAGTTTCAGAAAGATTCTTCAATGCTTTCCTCGAGTATTTAGGGGGTCCAATTTGCAGTATCTGCAAAATCAGTAGCAAGGCCAGGGAAAACTGCAGTATCTACCATTTTTCTCAGTTTTGTATTTTTGCAGATAGAGCAGTCTTCCATTTTAGGGCAGCATTGACTAGAAATTCACGCTTCCGAAGAATATGGTGTTTATTAGGAAGAAGTAAGAAGAGACCCCACTAATAAAAAAAAATATAATAAAGAGATAAAGAGATACAAAAGTATTAAAATGCAAGAAGAACGGTATTAGGGGAGTAATGCATTGCATTTTCGCTTGAACTTCTGAAGTTCCACATCCTCTGGGAGGCTGTTCCACAGTCCGAAGGTGTAATACTAATATTGTTACCATTTCTATCATTATCACTACTGCTGCAGTCATTAACAGCATGGCATTTGAAATTAATCCAAAGCCCATACGCTGAGACCTATGAGGTCAATCAGGGTTGAAAGGGACATTGAGAGCATAAGGTTTTAAAGGCGTAACCGGAGGAAAACCTCTCAGTTGTGCTTTGAAACAATTGTTAGGAGAGGGTGGACAGTATGGGCGAAAGAGAATATAAATAGAGGTACTACAAAAGGAATGGAGTTGCAGCTCGGGGCCGAAGGGGGTGCTGCAAAGAACCTTAAGTAATGCCTACAGTGCACCGCGGTAGGTGCATTGACGGTGCTACCTCTTAGGGGCCAATCGTTAACAGCATTCTAATTAAACTTTTAATCAAGCCCTCGTTCATAGGAAAGGGATATAAAATGACAGATAAGGTTAAGCCTATGTAGAATGCTACCAATGATTGCAGTAGTAATATTGATAATGCTACTAATGGCCTGCAGTAGTAGTAGTAATATTAGTAGTAGCATCGTCAAACTGTTCAAGCCACAATCTACGTTGAATCGTGGCCTTGAAGATGAATTTTTCGGTTCCTTCTGAAAACAGCTTGCAAGGTTTTAGGTGAAAATTTAATCCCAGAAAGTATAGTTCTTATTGTAACTGTGAGGTTTCTCCAGTTCCAGCTTGAGTTCCTTAAACTTCAACTCATTTGATTTTTGGATGACCTTATCTTGCTGTCCAACCACTCAAACGCCCACTTTTCACTGAATGGCCGAAATTGCTGTAGTGGTTGGTTTGACTACTTAAATTGCATGAAATAAAATCAGCCAGATCAATCATTGTACAGATAAATTTATGACTAAGATATATAGCTCGGTGGATGATGTTATTTTCTAAATAGCGTATATATATACAGTATATATATATATATATATATATATATATATATATATATATATATATATATATATATATATATATATATATATATATATATATATATATATTTATATATATATATATATATATATATATATATATATATATATATACATATATATATATATATATATATATATATATATATATATATATATATATATATATATATATATATATATATAGTATATATATATATATTTATATATATATAAATTATATATATACATATGTGTGTGTGTGAGTCCGAAACTAGCATAAGTTTTAAATTTTCTTTTTTATTATACCAAGACATATTCCTGTTTTCTTCATAAGGAACTTAAACAATAAACATAATTTATCCGAAACATTCCGAGTACTCAAAATGCTTTAGAAACTTGGTTTGTACAACCCCACCCCTTGGATGGACTCAAGTAAGCTGGAGCGCTTAATGTGACTTCAGAACTAACCCCAGCGAACATTGTAATGGACTCCTTAAAACTTTCCATCCAAAGAGTCTCGTTTTATCTTGCTCTTCTCCAAGACGGGAAACTTCGGTGTAGCAAATTGCTAGCACTTGACGTTCAAGGAGATCGTTCCGTGGCGTTTCTCTGCTAGGTTTAGGAGGCACTTTCGAAACGCGGCTGGAGTTAGCGCAAAGTGCTTACTGACAAGGGTGAAGTTAGCACTAAAAGCTTACTTTCAGGGCTGCAGTTAGCACAAAGTGCTAACTTCAATAGGAGCAGCATCACCAGTTATATAACGTTAGCGAGAAAAGTTACGAACCAACAGTTGTCAATTTAAATAGCTCTTAATATTTTTCTAAAGATTTTATTGAATGTGAATTACAAAGGATATATCAAACTCATTGTTTATATACGCATGCCGCGTAAGCTTACGTCCTTTCATGATGCAACAAAATAGCAGATCAGAAAGTAGCTATTTTAGAATGCCATTGAATATATATATATATATATATATATATATATATATATATATATATATATATATATATATATATATATATATATATATATATATATATAGGTATGTATGTGGGTGTGTGTATGTTCCACAAAAACCCTGAAACGCATTGAGCAATTTCAACCAAACTTGGTATACATATGACTTACTATCTGGAAAAGAACACTGTTGGGGTAAGACATTAACAGCACCAAAGGGGGTAGGGGTTGGGAAGCGGGTGACAGAGAGAGAGAGAGAGAGAGAGAGAGAGAGAGAGAGAGAGAGTAGAGGGGGTGTTAGGGAGAAGAAAGAGGGAAAAGACAGGGAGGGTTGGAGAGAGAGAGAGAGAGAGAGAGAGAGAGAGAGAGAGAGAGAGAGAGAGAGAGAGTAGATGGGGTGTTAGTGTTAGGGAGAAGAAAGAGTGAAAGAGACAGGGATGATTGCGCGGGGGGGGGGAGAGAGAGAGAGAGAGAGAGAGAGAGAGAGAGAGAGAGAGAGTAGAGAGGGTGTTATGGGGAAGAAATGGGGAAAGAGTCAGAGAGAGAGAGAGAAAGAGAGAGAGAAAGAGGAAGTGAGAGAGGGAGTAAGAGGGAGAGGAAGTGAGAGAGAGAGAGAGAGTAGAGGGGGTGTTAGGGAGGAGAAAGAGGGAAAAGGCACACTTGTGAGAGAGAGAGAGAGAGAGAGAGAGTAGAGGGGGTGTTATGGAGAAGAAATGGGGAAAGAGTCAGAGAGAGAGAGAGAGAGAGAGAGAGAGAGAGAGAGAGAGAGAGAGAGAGAGAGAGAGGAAGTGAGAGAGTGAGAGAGGGATTAAGAGAGAGAGGAAGTGAGAGAGAGAGAGTAGAGGGGGTGTTACGGAGGAGAAAGAGGGAAAAAGCGCGCTTGTGTGTGTGTGTATGAGAGAGAGAGAGAGAGAGAGAGAGAGAGAGAGAGAGAGAGAGAGAGAGTTTATCGGCTGTCATTCAGAGTTTTACCGGGTAGCACCGGGTTGTCAGCTAGTGTATATATATAAATATATATATATATATATATATATATATATATATATATATATATATATATATATATATATATATATAATATATATATATATATATATATACATACATACATACATATATATTACTAACGAAATATTTTGAAGAATCTATATTCGTGACAAACATTGTGACTGCGTATACATACCTATTTATTTATTTGTTATATCGTTGTACACAGACCTACTGGCGAACGTAGATACTGTACTAACAAATGGCAAAGTAGCGCCTGCAGTTGTAATGCATGATTAGTGTCACATCCTAAGAGCTTTAAGTTAAGTAGTTAAGCTTAGTAATGCTGCATCACAAATACGATCGTTTTTAAAATTAACAGTTTTCGATAATAAGCATTACAAATACAACTCTTGATTAGTAATGCTTATCCTTGGAATAATTGACTGACATCATCTTTATTCGTATGGAATTCCAGGCGCTTTGACCTCAGTTGGCGAGCTATAAGATGGAGGTGGAGGTCACCCGTGACGTAGTGTGACGTCACTGCAAAGCTCGCTCGTGATTGGCCGATGGCCGTGAGACGTAAACAACTGGTCTCTTAATTTCTAGCACTTAGAACAGCGGGTCGAGGGGCGGCTGGTATTATCCTCCGGAGGGTGAATGATGACGTATTACGCTAGGGGCGTGACTTAGGGCGTTCTATGCTTGTGGGAGGAAGGGGAGATTCTTGTGTCTATATTCTGATGGGATATCTCCTCTAGGAATACAAGAGATATAATTTTAACACATGAGAGGTGTATATAAACAGCAGAATCGATATTAACTTATAACTCCCTACATAGCCGGGGTGGTCACAGTCACTCTCTGCCTTTGTTTCTAAATGAGACAGCGTTCGAATCCTGCCGGAGAAGTACTTGTTAATTATTATTACCCTTGGGGAAATTGAGAGCATAAGGCTTTAAAGGTGTAACAGGAGGAAAACCTCGCAGTTGCACTATGAAACAATCGGCAGGAGAGGGTGGACAGTAAGGTGGAAGAAAGAGAATATGAATGGAAGTACTGCAAAAGGAATGGAATCTACATAGGCTATGTGAACTTGTGGCTCAATAGGCATGTATGTAAAAATATAAGTGACAAAAATTTTTTTTATATGATACAAACAATAAACAGCGGGGACTAATAATTAAGGCTTGCTCTCGAATACTTATAATTGAATCGCTATTTATGGTGAAATTATGCAAGGAATTTTAATTCAAAAAGTATAAATTTACGGAGAGAGAGTTTGCGTATTTCAAGGACAACACGCCGAAGAGAGAGAGAGAGAGAGAGAGAGAGAGAGAGAGAGAGAGAGAGAGAGAGAGAGAGAGAGAGAGAGAGAAATATATGCAAATTACAAAGAGAATAAGAAGCAAAATTTTTGCGCGACTTCTTAACGAGACCTGACGGAAACAATAGGGATCTGGCGGCCGCTCTTGTCAAAACAGCTCAGCCTTGGGAAGGATAAAAAGGAGAGCCAAGGAGTAGTAGTAGTAATAATAATAATAATAATAATAATAATAAAGACAACCTTATATTTATGTATACACACCACGGACAAACACACACACATACATACATATATATATATATATATATATATATATATATATATATATATATATATATATATATATGTATATATGTAATGTATGCACTATGCATGTATATATTCAACCTCACCACAATCAAAATGAAACACTGGATGTACAGTATATCATGGACCAATTTCATGGCTCAGATATGAACTCGAAACCGATTTTTATTTTCTTTGTGGTAAAGTGGGATATAAAAATCACACGTGGGTTTATATTTTATATATATATATATATATATATATATATATATATAGTATATATATATATATATATATATATATATATATATATATTAATAATAACAATGATGAAAATAATACCAATGATTATAATAACAGAAATATAAATATATTATTGTTATTATTCCTATTATTACTTCCTAAGGTCTCCTTCTACTCCTTTCCAAGGTTGAATTGTTTTCACAAGAGGTGCAGCCAGAAGCTCATTATTTCTCTATCCCGTCTCCTTAGAAGATTGTGAAACCTCCCTTTTTGTTTGTTACTCTTTTTTTTTTTTTTTTTAAGAGGGTAATAGGAAAATTGAACCTCCATTCCTGTGATTATTCTTTGCCTTTTGATAAAATAGTTCTCGTCAAAGCCCGCGTTTTGCTTCACTGAACTTTTCTTATAGAAAAAATGGTTAGAAGAATTGGTTGTAGCGCCCACGTTTGCGGGCCTACACACACCTACAATCAAAATCTCCCTTTTCTTGCGATGACTGACCCGCGAGAGAAACCAAGCGGTCGAGAGAAAGACAACTTCTCTCGTACGTCTTTTGTGTACATATACCTCCATTGTCATCATAATCACGATCTATATATTATTACCGTTGTATGTATTGCTCTGCCAGCTTTCCAACCATATGTGTGTGATCTTCAGTCAAATGATCCGTATCAGTTCGTGTGTATATTTCTGTCTATGAACAAGCACGGATGCTTTAATTTAATCCCTTACTCGACCTGTCAGAGGTAGGGAGCTACACTGCGGCTCGCACGAGCTATTGACCTGTGTGTGAAAGTTTTGCAAATAAATTTTACGGGCTTCTCTATGAGCGAGAGCCCGTGCTGGCATAAAGCCAGCTCAATCAGTAGTAACCATGTTAATAGATTAGTAAACTGTAGTCTCCGCATCTTACTCGTACCTCCTCTCAAAGAATCAAAGAATCGTATTAGGAAGAACTTGGATAAAACTGAAGAATATTGATAAATGGGAGGCATCTCTTAGGAGATGTCAAAACCAAAGCGTATAAGAATTATGACCAATATAATGATTATAACATATATAATGTAATATAGTGTAATACAATATAATAATAAAGTGCAATCAAATGGAAGACATCTGTTATAATGCATCAAATCTGAATAATATGATTATTAACGCATTCCTTTCTTGTATCTCGCGTTTCAAACAATCACTTTAGATTGGTTATTTTATAGCACATAAAACAAAATTGTTTTTTTTATTCACACATAAACAAAATATTTTATTTTATTTTATTCCACATAAGACAAAATTACCGTGTTTGTTTTTTTTATTACTCATAAACAAAATTTTGTTTGGTTATTTTATTCCGCATAAAAATTTTTGGGGGGGATTATTTTATTCCACAGAAAACAAAATAATGTTCGGTTATTTTATTCCACATAAAACAAAATTATGCTGGTTTATTAATTTTATTCCATATAAACAATTTTTTTTCGTTATTTTATTCCACATAAAACAAAATAATGTTTGGTTATTTTATTCCACACAAAATTATGTCATCAAACAAAAGCGCAACAAAGATTATACCGGAAATGCTAAATTACTCTCCAGCAGAAACCGTTCTACTGCATCAGGTGATATTGGTGTCGCAACAGGTGTATTTTTAGTCACGTCGTGGACAAAGACGTATGATCGTTGGCATGATTTGTTGTTTTTCTCGTTATCCCATTTCTGATGAGGAAGCAGGAGTGACGGAAACAGCAACAGTGTCTTCTTAAGAGGAAAGGATTAGCAGATGCTTCGTTGCAAAGCGTACACGCACACACATGCATACAGTGTATATATATATATATATATATATATATATATATATATATATATATATATATATATATATATATATATATATATGTGTGTGTGTGTATATATATATATATATATATATATATATATATATATATATATATATATATATATATATATATATATATATATATATATATATATATATATATACATATATATATAACTGTATGTACACATGTATATATATGTATTTTATATATAAATATACATATATATATATATATATATATATATATATATATATATATATATATACATTTACAAATATAACATTTCCTTAAATAGTTTTGGCCAAAAATTACCTTTCATGAAATGTTCCTTCCATAATGCAGTGTTACAAATATCGTACTTGAAGACCAACATATATAAACTAAAGAAATTCTTCCTCAAAGTAGCCAGAGGTTTGTTTCTGAGAACGTCCGTTAAAGCATATCATATTATTCGTGGAAATTGTTGTGGCTGAGAATGACATTTCATTATCAGGCTCTAAGTCCATTACAAAACTAATATTCACTGAATAAATTGATAAGAAATTAGATATGAAATTTTGGCTGGTATATTTTTTAAAGAGGCACATTGCGTTCCACCTAAGTATCTTTTATTTTAAGAAAATAGTTAAAAGGACATTAATCAAGAAATCTTTTTTTGTAAACAGTACATGAAAATATTTTGAAGTGTAGAATCCATAGGAAAACCATCGGTTTGTTTGTATAATCTATACACACACAAAAAATATGCATATATATACATACACACACACACATATATATACGTATATTGTCACGAAGCGTTCCAAGTACCTGGTTACTACACAACTAGTCACTGATCTTAAAAATTTACCTCACTTCAGCCAGATGCCTGAACTCTCATAACAATTAAAATTACGACTGAGTACTCTAAAGGTAACAGTGATCCCTTAAAAAGCTTATTAATCATGTGAAAAAACAAACTAAGTTTATCAAAACAAGTGTGAGGTATCAACAATTAAACAAGAAATATACTAGAGAAAACGGCATCACTCCATCAAAAAACTTTAACTACTTCCCTGGTCTTAATTCACTTCAGCAAAACTAAAGGAACAAAACATGTATATCAGTTTGCCTTATGCACACAATTAATCCTACTCATTGGTTGTCAATAAATGAAACACTGTTTTTTAAAAATTTTAAATACAAAGATTTATTTTTAAATTCAAAATTTATAATTAGGAATCACAACAACACAAAATTTATTTAATTCTTGGGTTGAATTATTAAACAAAACTAAATCATAAAGCTTTAATTTTTCAAGAAATTAAACTAACCAAGCAAAATTTAAACTATCAAGAATTACTCAAGATTTGAAAAGTAAACCCTAATAAATGAAAATTAAATCAAGTATGCAATGTTAAATTATCAAGAAATATTTAAAATGCTAAGTAAATGTTAAATCACCAATACATAAAATGTGAAAAATCAAGAGATTGCAAACACAAGAACACACAAAAATGCACAAAAGATTTATCAATAATAATTTCACTAAGGCAAAATTTCCCTAATAAACCTTATTATACCATGGTAATAATAAGTAAAATTCACTTTATCTTACACAAGCTTGTGAAAACCTTTGCAAAATAATGCAGCTGCTTTCGATTCACAAAACACACTTTTTGTCAGGCACCGTTATGAATGTACAGTTTTCCTAAATTCTGATCCCAAAAGCTATGATTAATACCAGTGACCACACTAACACTTTACGTTAATAATTACTCTCTTCAGAAGAAAGAGAGAGGGGGGAGAGGAACCACCGCACCCCTAACGGTCTCTAAAATCAGATTGAAAAAATTTTGGGATTCCATTTTCAATGAAAGAATCAGATGATGTCATTAAGGCATTTTGGAAACGAG
>JANJGK010000007.1:61164096-61191596 GCA_039081455.1 Macrobrachium rosenbergii
AATTAATCGAACACCATCATATTCTTTTATCCTAACCAAAGAGGCTTAAGACTTATTAGCATAGGTGGTTTGAGGTTCGTATTATGCATATGTTATAATTTTAATACCTCGTACAATTCCCGTCATCCGCCAAACATCACTTTGATAACTGGAAAGAAAATACGATACATAGTCATTAATAGGGACAAACTGTAGACTCTCTCTCTCTCTCTCTCTCTCTCTCTCTCTCTCGTCTCTCTCTCTCTCTCTCTCTCTCTCTCTCTCTCGTGCAAAAAAGTCCTTCTTTCATATTGATAGCTGAAAACAAAAGGACAGTTATAGTTATAAATAGTGACAAAATTGCAGATTCTCTCTCTCTCTCTCTCTCTCTCTCTCTCTCTCTCTCTCTCTCACTCTCTCTCTCTCTCTCTCTCTCTCTCTCTCTCTCTCGTGCAAAAAAAGTCCTTCTTTCATATTGATAGCTGAAAACAAAAGGACAGTTATAGTTGTAATAGTGACAAAATGCAGATTCTTTCTCTCTCTCTCTCTCTCTCTCTCTCTCTCTCTCTCTCTCTCTCTCTCTCTCTCTCTCTCTCTCTCTCTCTCTCTCTTGCTTCATCGAAACAGTCTCTCTTTCATATTGGTAACTGAAACTAAAAAGACAATTATAGTTGGGTATAATATTGAAAAAATGTACACTCTCTCTCTCTCTCTCTCTCTCTCTCTCTCTCTCTCTCATCTCTCTCTCTCTCTCCATCTACTCTCTCTCTCTCTCTCTCTCTCTCATCAAAAAAGCATCTCTTTCAAACTGATAAGTGAAACCAAGAGGACAGTTATAGTTGTGTTAAAGCAACAGAAGTGTAGACTCTCTTCTCTCTCTCTCTCTGCTCTCTCTCTCCTCTCCTCTCTCTCTCGGTCTCTCTCTCTCTCTACTCTCTCTCACTCATTGCCCTTCATCCAAAAAAGTCCTTTCATTTTGATCACTGAAACCAAAGCGGCAATTATAGTTGGGTAATAGTGAAAAAAATGTAGACTCTCTCTCTCTCTCTCTCTCTCTCTCTCTCTCTCTCCTCTCTCTCTCTCTCTCTCACTCTCTCTCTCTCCTCTCTCTACAGACCAGAACCGTCTTATGAAACATCTCTTCCCATGTCAGTTTCTATTAGTCTTTCCTAGCTAGTAATTTGACACAGGATTTCAAAAAGCGAATTGCCAATAGAACCTGCCCAGCGAATCGAAGTCATCAATTCGTTTTAGTATTATCTCTAACACTACTTTGGTGATGGGATTCCCAATGTATTGATATAGGAACGCTTATTCCATGTAGTATATGAATCCTTTCATGGTGTAAAGGATTATGAGAATAAAATAGATAGATTTACTGAGATATCTCTGTAGTAATTTTTCTTTCTTTATTGACATATTTACTAAAATACCTCTATAGTAATTCTTTTTTCTTGATAATTTTATGCTGGTGAGCAATGCTTGTTCAGTAAGCCAAAAAGAAATTCATGATATTATTATATTTTGTTTAAAAAGTGTACGTCATCTGTACATTATGCCCTATTAAACTTGACTTCCAGGGGCATAGCCAGCGCATCACCCAGGGTACGATGCCCTTTTGTCTCCGTGAGAAGCTAGACTGACGCCAGGCCTTCATCAGCACTGACTTCGCTGAATACGTAGGCACTGTTTCCATTTACCTTTTCCCAGAATAACTCCGAGAAAACTGCCTTTGCTAAAAAAAAAAACACAAAAAAAAAAAAAACGAAATATAACATATTTATCCTAAACGTTTTCCATATAAAATAGTCCTCTTTTGTCGACATGAATGAGATAGATCTATAGATAGTTTTGCTGCCGTATAGTGATTGCAATATGCTTTTTATGTGCATTGACATTTTTAAATTAGAATTCTTTCTCGAAATTTATAGAATTTTGGTAAAAAGAAATATATTGAAATTAAAATAAAAATAAAATGGCTCCATGTTTTGACCCTGCAATCGCCATTTAAAAATTACAGTAATTTTACTGGTATTATTAAATAAGGCCAGTTTTGTTCATTCATGTGTACCCGTGCAACAAAAAATCAAAGAAAATGGTTTAAAAGGTAGGTAGATAGATAGATAGATAGAGAGATAGATAGATAGATAGATATGCGCGAGTAAATATATCTGTTTGAGATGTGTATTTACTTACATAAACTTCATTGTTTAAATATTCAATAGCTATATTTTAATTACTGAATTTCTAATTATTTCCTCCCCCTAAAATAAATAAATACGACACCAGCTTCAAGGCTAACTAACGAGTCATGGTACATTGCTGTAGGCATAACTTTGCAGGCAGTTTCCCTCTCAAATGGCTTCTAGATGTTGAATTATACCTTCTTTTCCCTTCCACCCCCTTCTCTCTTCTCTCTCCCTCCCCATATTGAAGAATCAACCTCTCTCTCTCTCTCTCCATATTGAAGAACCAATCTCTGTCTCTGTCCGTATGTCTGTCTCTCTCTCTCTCCCCATATTGAAGAATCAACCAAACTCTCTACTGTTACAAAAGAGATTAGCACTTTTTTCATTTTACTTATATCAGTTTCTGTAACGTAGATTTTTGTGGTATTTCTTTTTCTAGTTGATGGTATTTCTTTATTTTCACTCATCTTTTTCTGAACCAAGCTAGTATCTTTAAGATTATACTCATCTTAAGAAGCAGCTTATATAAAAATCATCTATTTTTATTCTCTTATGCTCATTGGCCATAAACTTCAATCAGTCCCTCAAGTCAATAAATATTTCATGCTGAAATATTCATAAGTATTCATATTGAATACTTGTGAATACGCTATATTAAAATAGTGGCTCACAGCTCTCATCTCCGGTGGGAGTATTGGCCTTGAAAGCCTTTTTTGAAAAAAACAATAAGGAAGTGAAACTGACGACAGGAGATCTTAAATAAAAGTCGGGCATTGAACAATGCTCCCATGGCTGCCCATAATGAAAATAGCTACAGAGAGTCTGGTTTAAATGGTCGTGAAATAATTCATGTAATATCTTGACCCAATGTTACACACACACACACACACCAACACACACACACACACACACACACACACACACACACATATATATATACTATATATATATATATATATAATATATATATATTTATAGTTATATATATGCATATAAATGTATGTATGCATATATATTTATATATACATATACATTTATATTATAAATACACACACAATATATATATATATATATATACCATACACACACACACACACACACACACACACACACACACACCGACACACACACACACACACACACACATACTACTATATATATATATATATATATATATTATATATATATATATATATATGTGTGCTGTGTGTGTGTGTGTGTGTGTACTGTATGTATATATGTATATACATACATACATACCCTTTAACTAGCTTTAACTGTTTTTGCTCACCTTCAGTGTGTCCGCTAGCTGTTTGTAACACAGAGACTACAATTCACATTAAATGCAGTCATCTTTAAATTCCATTGCAGTTAAGTGTACCAGCAGTTAATCTGAACCAGTCAGTTGGAAGAAAAACTTGGTTGGATGACATGATAACATAAGTAAATATTAGGGAAAAAAATAAATGTATTTTTGGAGAGTTTATATATCAAGCATTGGAAGAAATGTTACGGTGAATACGGGAGTATAAATTCCGTACATAAGAAATATGTCTCATTCCTTTGCAACGCCTCTTAACTAAAGGAAATTCCTCTGAAAAGCCAAAGATCTTTTATTTCACTGTTTTTGAAGGGTTGCTAGAGGTATGTTCATTCTTTTAAAATGTTCAATATTTTCCTTTTCTTTTGTGTACACTGCCTCAGGTCTTTCAGATAAAACTTAAATTTTTACACGAATTGTTTTTGGTTTTCAGGAAAAATCTTTAAGAGAAAAGGAAGAGAAATTTTTTGCAGTTTTATCAATATTTTACTTCTTACTTTCCCCCATGTTTTTCGTAGCGTGGGAAGGTGCCTTGTTATACTTTATATGGTACACTGTAGGCATTACTGAAGGGTGTTTGCAGCATCCATACGACCCCTACTTGCAATAACTGTGTACCCTCATAATTTACCCCCATTCCTGCTTCTTTTCATCAATCTTGTTGTCCAACCTCTCTAACGATACTTCATAATGCAGCTGTAGGGTTTTATCCTAGTTCCACATCTAAAGCTTTTGTCCCTCGTCTTCTTGACTTTCTTCATATCTTTATCTTGCTGTCCAACCACTCCCAACTCCCTCCTGTCACTGTCCTCAGGCATTGAATGGCCGAAATCTTCCCCCGTTGCTTGGCTTGACAGCCTTAATTTCATGAAATCACAAACTTCGACAGTGTTACGAGGAAGAGATTGGCTATAAAGGAAATTCGTCAGCCGGTTTTTTTTTTCTTTTTTTAATCTTAAATATTATTCTTGTTTGCTTTCACTCTGAAGGTGTAACCTTGAAGTCGATCATTCCGTTTCATTTCTCGGGTGTAGCTTCAGTAGGATTCACCGAAGGTTTCTTGTACCAGTTGAATTTTTATAAAGGTTTCATTGGATTATAATTCGTGAGAATTAGGCTATAAAGCCAAGCACTGGGGAACTTGTAGCCATTCAGTGCTTAAGAAAATGAAATGGGGAGAGCTGGGGTGGTTGGACAGCAGGATTTAAAGAAAGAGAGTGAGAACGGGAGTAAAGTATAAAGTCTAAAAAGTGGGTGCAGCTAAGGATAAGTCTAAAATGTGGCCACAGCTGAAGTAAGTCTAAAAAGTGGGTACAGTTAAGGTTAAGTCTAAAAGGTGGGTACAGTTAAGGATAAGTCGAAAAAATGGGTACAGTTAAGGATAAGTCTAAAAAGTGGGTACAGTTAAGGATAAGTCTAAAAAAGTGGGTACAGTTAAGTATAAGTCTAAAAAGTTGGTACAGTTAAGATAAGTCTAAAAAAGTGGCCCACAGCTAAAGTAAGTAAAAAAAAAGTGGGTACAGTTAAGATAAGTCTAAAAAGTGGTCAGCAGCTGAAGGTTAGCCTAAAAAAGTGGGTGCAGCTAATGGCCAAAGGGAAGTTGCAAACAAGCTTTGGTAATACTCATAGTTCACCATATTGAGGTGCACCGACTGCATTACCCCCTACGAAGAATTTTTAAAGGGAAGCTATTCCAGTCAGAACGACCTTCTGCTGCGAGACTTGTTGGATCTGATTCGGCCTCCAGGTGATTTCTGTAGATGTTTTTAAGAGTGACCAGCAAAAATGACACATTTGGAATGCAAAAATGCCTCCTCAATTTAATGTAAAAGTATGGTCAAAGCTGATATGAGGGATACCTTTTACATAGTTAACTATATTTTTATTTATTTATTTTATTTATTTTGCAAATAATTGTATACTTGTCTCATTCAGGGTCAGTTAAGCGTCCAAGAGCAGAGATGTCTTAGTAAGCTTGTGTCTGGTGTTCCTCAGGGTAGATTTCTGGCAGCGTCTTTTGATACTTTTAGTCCTATATATACATGCGTTTTGTTTTCATAGAAAATGACATGATAAGCTAATGCGAACAATGCAACTATCTTAGAAATTTTCTCCGCCTCGTAAAAACCTGAAATTAAGTTGCAGCTTTATAAATCAGAAATTCACACCTTGCTCCGCCGCCGTATGGCTCATTGTGCATTGATAATACTTTACGTAACAAGATTTAATGGTCGATGATAATACCAGGAAGTTTCAGTTTTTCTTGTCATTTATTTCTACCATTATTGGAATATTGCCTTTTCTAGATAGAAGCTACCATCTTTTAGTTTACCTCGAGTCCAGTATTTTCCAAACGTGGGCCTTCTAATTCAAACGCCATTTTACCATACTTACCTGTCTTGAGTGTGGAAAAGTCCTTAAAACTAGTGTTATGAATGTTGATGCTCATTGAATTTAAAGTCTCTTTCCGGCATGACCTCTTGAATGACTTATTTTCTGGAATTCATCTCAGTTTTTCGAATAATGATACATAAGTAATAGGAGAAGTGTCGATTTATATGTAGTCTGTATTTAACGAAGAAAAAAAAATACCGAACATCTGGGAGTTTCTGTCAGTTTTATTTCGGAGGTAACCATAAAAGAATTTTATTTATAGATATGTTAGAAATGATATTCGGGTTTCAAGGTGGACTTGTGACCACTGCCACTACGCCTACCCTCTCATTTTTTCTTCTTCTGTAGACTATCTAAATTCTCACACATTTTATCAGTAAACCACAAAAATGTTTTATATGTAGCCTTATTTATTTGGTAGCTACTGTGAGTATATATCAAGACTATGTCAACTCAATTATACAATAGTTCGATCGCACAACTGAGCATTTACAAGTATACTTTTCATCCCAGACGTCTGCTATAACAAAAAAAGGACAATTAAGTTAAAACAAGTAGTAAATCTTCATAATTAGCGGTTTATTAAACAAAGTTATATTTACAAATTTTCTTAATAAATACATTTGCTTCCATTCTCGTTTCATGGCTAGTTACCGAGGCTTTGGTATTCTAGTGTAGATATAGCTAAAAAATATCATCGTTTTCTTTTACGGAATAAGAAAAAACGAAATTTTAAGGTAAACTATTTTAGAAATTGAATATTCTCCCGCTCTTTACGCCAAGTACCCACTTGCAGACACACATGCTTTCTCCATTTTCCAGCTTTCAATAGCTTAAATATGTTTTATATATACTTTTAACTGAAAACCCATAAAAACTACTGTCTGTATTTCATATAAATAAAACGTAACGGGCGAAAGTAGCCGTCCTGGTTTGAATGGTTCTCCTTAACATATTTCTAATCTAATTTCTAAAAGCCTTAGTTTTCAGATTAAATTTATTATTAATAAAGAGACGTCGTTTATAGAGAGATATCTACAAAATGCCAGTAGCAATGTCACCCATGGAAAATTTTCTTTCCTATTGTCTTAACTGCGAAAGAAAACGACGGCTATTTTGATCCTAAACAACAGTAATTGTCTAGAATTGTGGATACAAAAAAAACTAGCCTTACTAACACAAACTAAACAATCCAGTTTTGACTCCCTTTTCCTATAAACACTCGTTTCTATTATTATCTTTATTTGAGCCGTTATTGCACACTGGACTTGAAAATATCATTTTCTAAGGCCTTCAATGTGTGCTTTGAATGTTTCTTACCTCCATTTCGTTAGCACATAGCCTAAGTACTTTTAGAGATAGTGGACCCCACCCTTTATCCTTCAATTCGGGGGATCACAGTGGGAAAGTGGGATTTTTATGTGGGGGAATGAACGCAAAAGGAGTGAAATACAAGAACCTTAATTTTACAGGCAATTCTCATTCAGATTGAGGTTAGTTCGTGGGATGTTTTCAAAATAAAAATTATGAACTAAGGTAAGGACCCGGTACTCAAGGTTAGGGCTACGCTAGATGTGGTTGTTTAGATTATTCGCTAGCGAAACGAACGTCATAAATTACCAGACCATGCATTAATACATAAGAAAGTGGTATGGTTCAAGTCTAAAATGCAATAATTGCTTAAACCATTGCCTACATATACACCGATCAGTCTGGCATATAACTTACAAATATTTTTCTCCTGGCATAGTAAGAAAATTTTGGTCTCCAAACTGTATAAGAAGGCACGAATAGACAAGGAAGGAAGATGAAAGATATATTGTGGTAGAAGGCAGGTGTTGTAAGATGTAGGGCATTTATGTTATCCAGTGGACATGATATACTGGCAAACAGCTACTGATGGCACAGTAACAATGAACAACAACAATCTGAATAAGTGAAAAGAGATTAAAAGAGTAGGCCTAATGTTAAATAAAAAATGATCCTTTAATTGATACGACAAAGACTTGTTATGCGTGCATCATGTCAGTACTCCGTGCAACATGAATATAATCCGCTGATAAGGTAAATGAGATTTTAGAAAGAAATATCGAGCTGAGGGATTGATAGAAAGGCCAAATGTCCAGTAGATGGAAACTGAAGTGAGATCTTGAAACTGAGAAAGGTTGGATATTTGATGACAAGATGTCAGGAACCGTTAGTAAGAAAAGTAAAATATATATATATGAAATTTTTTTATCATACCGGTGATTTATATACAATCATGAAGCTACAAATGTCGCTTAATATCAAACTCACGCTACCTCGGGAATATCTCCGAAGGAGAATTCCCCTTCGGTGATAATTCTCCTTCGGAGATATTCCCTAGGTAGCGTGTATTTGATATTAAGCGACATTTGTAGCTTCATGATTATATATATATATATATAGTATATATATACTATATATATATATATATATATTATAATATATATATAATATATATATTAATATTATATATATACTATATACTATATATATATACTATATATATATATATTATTATTATTATTATTATTATTATTATTATTATTATTATTAATAAATAAATAGATAAAAATATGAGTAAATTTATAAAATACAAAGAGAATTGCCTTGAGGGTAGTTCATGCGACTGAAAAGACATACAGAATTCCCTTAAACACACATGAATGAAGGTGAAGCTCTCAAAACCATTGATAATGAAGGCAACGTTTCCCTGTAAAAAAAAAAAAAAAAAATTATTAACCTTTTGTTTGACTGAGGACAAAAATACCATATATTTTCACTTCAAAATTTCAGTTAAGAAATAATCGTAGGAAGACATATCACACCTGTTAGAAAAAGACTTTAGGTGTTAAGAAGACTTCTCTCCATAAAGGTTAAACAAACAGATAAGAATGGTTTCCCTGTGAGACTGTACTTAAGAGTACTCTGTCTAAGACCCATAGCTTACTAACTTTGTACTATGTAAAAATACATAGATACTTAAGATTTTGTTCTGGTTTAATTATTTTTTTTATACAGACTCTTCCTTCCCCACTTTCCAGTTGGTCTAAAATGAGACAAAAAGGTAAACAATATAGAAAGTGATCAGCTGTTGCTTTTTTGCACGTGAGACATAATAAATTACTGTATAAAACATGAAAGGGGGTAGTTTTTATAGTATATATATATATATATATATATATATATATATATATATATATATATATATATAATATATATATATATATATATATATATCTCATAACAGATTTCCAGCTACGGTGACTTCTGTCAATAAAAGGGTTGTCGAATATCAAAGAGAGGATGCCTCACGAAAACTCATTTCTCTTTGATGGAAGGTTGGGGTGGGGGTGGGGTGGGGGGGGAGGAGATGCTACTTTGATCTAGTTCCCAGTACATGAGATCTTTGTGACAATATCCATTAGTCTACTCGTGTCTCCTCCCTACCTCATATTTCCCTATTTTTCTTGGCTGCCCTTTTCTATGTTGTATTGTATATTAATTTTTCCTTATAATTTTTGTTTGTCCTTGGTTCACAGCTCCATTATTTAGCCTTCTAAAAGAATTTTAGTATGTTTTCCTCATCCATCGTTTTCCTCCATTTCGTTCCTTCTTCCTTTTTCTTAGTCATCTTTTCAGTATGCTGTTCCTTCCAATCTTTTTTCACGTCCTTCTATAAATCCACAGCTCTACAGTGGTAATCTTCCAGTGCAAAAGGGACCTCTTCGTTATTGCTTTCCAGTATCCAGACCATATTACTGCAAGGAATTTGAATTTGTATGTTGTATTTTAGAGCTGTTTAATAACTAGGGTAAACACCCTTCCCATCTTCTACACATTTGTTCCTCGTTTTCTTTACGATTATTTGTTTCTCGAATGATCTCACGGCTGATCAGACTTGCTCCCTTTCCCAGTAACTTTCTGATTTTCCAGGTAGTCCTCCGGGATGCATTTTCCCGAGATGAACTTAATACCGGGACCTTTCCCTGAAAAAAAACGGGACGCCATATCTTTAAAACTAACTATAGAATTTTCTTGAAAATAATCTCATTATGTTTCTCACACCCAAACTAATTCGAAGGTTTAACCTAACCTAACCTAACTTAACTAACCAGAGCTGTTGCAATGCTAGAATACATCTCAGGAATTTGCCTCCGGGATCTGTTTTAATCATTGTAAAGACAGGCCAGCCACGTTGACTTTTACCCCAAGAGTTATGACATGCGCAGTGCACAACAGTCATTAACAATAAGGCACACAGAACACCCTGTTTCCTAAATACAATATTGGTAAACTTACCTAAGGAAAACAGTGAGGCTGCTTGCACACGGAACCTAAAACATAGCCGTAACATTATTATTATTATTATTATTATTATTATTATTATTATTATTATTATTATTATTATTATTATTATTATTATTATTATTATTATTATTATTATTATTATTCAAATCTTCTTCACAATCCCGTGAATATGTTTATAATATACAAAATCCACATTTATGTAAAGTACTGTATTTTATTATTTGTAAATACAGTACTTTACATAAATGTGGATTTTGTATATTATTATTATTATTATTATTATTATTATTATTATTATTATTATTATTATTATTATTATTATTATTCAGAAGACGAACCCTATTCACAAGGAGCAAACTCACTGGGGCAATTGACTTTAGATACAAGCTTCCAAAGAATATGGTGTTCATTTCAAAGAGATAACCGATGATAATAGGAAATACCGAAACAAGAGATTAGTTATTAAAAATAAAAAAAATTACAAAATAATAAATAATTAGAAAAAAAATGCACGTGGTTTATTAAAACACAAAGAGAATTGTTTTAGGGAAGTAATGCATTGCATCTTCTCTTGAACTTCTGAAGTTCCAGTTGCACAACATCTACTGAAGGGAGACTGCTCCACAGTCCAATGGTGTGAGGAACAAAGGACATGTCAGAAACATATTACATACACATGTCTAAACATTTCGTAATCATGTTCGTAAACTTGCCTCACAAAGAGGCGCGCGTGCGTTCAGAATGTGCTCACAGTTTACACAATAATCCTTTCAGAAAAAAAGTACACATTCCCCAAAGCAGGCCTCATAGAAAATGTCCAAACAAGTCTCAGTGGTTGAACGCCGAGAAGCCATTTATGGAAATTTCATGTAAACATGTCGTAAGCAAAGTTTCGACCGTGATTCAAAGTATGTTTACTTCTCGTCTGTATCGAGCTTCAGGCCCGCTCACGAATTACATAGAGGCAATGTAATCTCTGTTAAATTCTTTTCTAGTAAAATAAGACTATAAATGAGACTAAAAACGTGAAAGGTCATGACTGATGTGTTTGTGCATGCAGCTAAGCGTCTACAAAAAAGGCAACGGCTTTCTGAAGCTAATACAATAAGGTCATTCTTGAATGGAATAGGATAACACAAAAGATCCCTTATTGAATTTGTCGCTAATAGGTATTTATGAGATTTTTTTTAGAATGGACTCCGTTATTTACGATGATTTCTTTTCATAGTTTGTGGGAATTAGTCTTAAAATTAAGCAGAGCTGCATATTAACGTGCCATTCAAGTATGCGTTTTCAAAATCCTACTTAAGACTTTTACGTATAAATGTGAGTGGGAGCTTACCTGATGGTTCCTTACCTTGTTGCAACAGATAGATCCTTATACGTGAGCAAAACAAAAGGGAAAAATTATCACTGGGGAGTAGGAATTAGACCTAGGGACAAACTGATACATATGTTTACATTGCATTTAAATTAATTACTTTGATGCAAGCACGGGCATGAATTTACAAGAAGTGAGGCCTTTCTGGGAGAGGTGAGGTACGGGCACGCATGCTTGGACCACTGGTTCAGTACAGCTTCATACAATCTCTCTGAGCTATTATAGTTCCAGAATTAACTAGAATGGAAGGCTGCAGCATCCATTCTAGTTAAAGTAATACCTATTTCGAAAAAAAAAAATGCTATCACTTGACTTAGTGATGGGTTATGATATTAGTAAAAGTATACGGTATGCAAAATGTATAGCGTGCAAAAGGGACTCCTTGGATATTGTGTTATTGTTTATGTTCCACTTTTTTTTTTTTTTTTACTTATGAAGGGTTTTTTTTTTCGTATCGCCTTGGATTTTACTTAAAGAGTCTAAGTTCGACCAAACGTGAGGTAGAAACTGATTGAATACCCGTGTTGTAATATGAAACTTTTTCGTCAAATGGGTGCTAAAAAAAAAGCTCTTTTTTTATAAATTTGTCCCTTATTTATTTTGCAGAAAATATTTCCATACGAATGACAAAAAATTCTGAATGGATCCAGGTTTGAAAAACTTGCATGTACTCGCTCTAGCTTACCATTAACCATCGTGCGAAGTAGGACCTTTTTTTTTCTACGAATTGGTCCAAACAGGTCCCTTTTCGAATATATGAACGTCATAGCTGCAGATAAAAAGATATAGATAGAGACCTTTGAAGATATTAATTGACATGACATTGATGATGATTGAGAGATATTGTCAGCGCAAATGAAAAAAAGGGGGAGAGAACTCCGAATTCATCACTGCTGCAAAATGATGACTGCAGGAGCTGGCGGTTTAAAACTGTTGGAAGTCGATGTGTGCTGGAACAGTGCGTACGGTGTCAAAGGTCATTTTTTGCATAATTAAACGAGACTTTACTTACTCCATTTTCCAAAAAACTATAGTAGAATTTATGAAATGACTGACTCTTCTGTCACGCCTGCTATGAAGGATAGGAAGATTAGACACACACTCGCATATATATATATATATATATATATATATATATATATATATATATATATATATATATATATATATATATATATATATATAATGTGTGTGTGTGTGTGTGTAATTATAATAACCACAAATTAAAATGGCATTCTGTTCATTACAGTTACATATATATCTGTACCTATATATATATATATATATATATATATATATATATATATATATATATATATATATATATATATATATAGTTTGTGTGTGTGTGTAATTATAATAACCACTTGTTAAGAGGGCGTTGTGGTTATTACAGTTACATACACATCTGGTAAAAAGTGACTGGTAGATTAAATAAATAAATAATATATATATATAAATATATATATATATATATATATATATATATATATATATATGCAGTGTGTGTATCATTTATAGGAACACCTATTCGTTAGATGCAAAATAGAAAGAAAAATAAAAAAAAATGAATAAAGAAAAATGAATAGAGGAAATATTCCTAACCGGTTAGGTCAGTTATGAAATTTTCCATGCGGCTGGAAGATGAAAGAAACATTTTTTCATACATATGCAAGCATGAAAGCATAGTACACACGAACAAACGAAACTTAAAAAAAAAAAATAAATGTGCAGTCAAGTTTTCTGTACAGCGTATAATCAAGGCCACCGAAAACAGATCTATCTTTCGGTGGTCTCGGTATAATGCTGTATGACCCGCAGCCCACGAAGCCACGGCCAGGTGGTGGCCTGCCCTATATCGTTGCCAGAAGCACAACTATGGTTAATTTTAACCTTAAATAAAATAAAAATCACTGAGGCTAGAGGGCCGCAATTTGGTATGTTTGATGATTGTAGGCTGGATGATCAACATACCAATTTGCAGCCCTCTAGCCTCAGTAGTTTTTAAGATCTGAGGACGGATAGATAAAGTGCGGACGGACAGACAAAGCCGGCACAATAGTTTTCTCCCACAGAAAACTAAAAACTGAAGTCTTCAAACATGTGGAACTCTTGTTGACAGAGAGAAGTTATGCTATGAATAAATCTTGTTTTCAGAAAACACCTGAAATGGATTATTTCTCATTGAAAAATAACATGGGTGTCGTTTCTAGACTTCGGACCAGGGTGAATTCTACTCGTCCAAATATGTACGTTTTGCATATTTATTTTGAAATAAGTAGATGAAGTTGATATATTTCTTTCCTGGTATTTGTATTTCTACAAATACGTCTGTTTCTCTATTTATTGCTCATTATTTCTGAGCCTCTACTATGGTGTCTCGATTGTTCTTATGAAGTCACCAGATTTTATATTTTATTCTCTCTCTCTCTCTCTCTCTCTCTCTCTCTCTCTCTCTCTCTCTCTCTCTCTCTCTCTCTCTCTCTCTCTCTCTCTCTCAGCTGCCCTCTGATGTAACAGAGCGCTCTAATCTTGAATTTTCTTATCTCATTGCTGCATGTAGAACGACAACAAGCATAAAGACAGGAAACAAAATCTTATTTTCTTATAGAAACGGTTAAAAAAAGCCATATATGGTTCAACCTTCATACCATCCTCTTTACTTTTCTTTTTCAAAGCGACATATTTGTATGATAGGACTGATTCATAAGGTTATTATTATTATTATTATTATTATTATTATTATTATTATTATTATTATTATTATTATTATTATTATTTAGAAGATGACCCTATTCATATGGAACAAGCCCAGAGGGGCCATTGACTTGAAATTCAAGCTTCCAAAGAATATGGTGTTCATTTGCAACGTTATCTATCCTCCCTTTCATACCTAATGCCTATATTCTAATTTGAGTTAATCAGTGCATTTCAAAAAACCCTTTGTATTCTCAAAATCAAATACAAAAATAGAAGCTCGTCCTTTTATCTGATGATTTTTTATGTCATTAAAAACTATTAATGATCTTTTTTTGGCAGTCCACACAGGAGCATTGCATATCTTACTGAAGAACTTCAAGCATGTTAATAAAGTCTAGTACATTCTATTCCTTGACACACCGTGTATATTTTAATTTGAGCACTTGCAAGCTTACCAGCCTTGTCCACTCACCTAACACCTTTTTTCTGTAGACGGACGTCGGTCAATTGGCTTATCGGCCAGTCAGTAATTGATAACGTCTTGCCTTCTTATAATGAAGGAACTAAAGACAAGCAATAAAATTTAGGTGATTATTTCCTTTAAATTATGTGTTTGCGATTTAATACGAAAATGTAAATTATCGTTATTTTTTTCTCGTGTCCAACTGTTATGATAACTTCAGGGAATTACTGTATGCACGAATCGTTGCATGGAAGTACTTTATGCCCAAAATTATTTTATTGGCCTTGTTTATTACTTAATGAGTTCGTTTTGCATGTTTCTTTTCTAGTAGGCAGTAATGTCTACGTGAACTATGACCGGAACAATATCTGTTTCATATGCACGCACACACACATACATATATATATATATATATATATATATATATATATATATATATATATATATATATATATATATATATATATATATATATATACATACATACTTGCATACATTCAAAATATTAATGAGTACACGCTGCCACTACATACTGTCCCAGTTTGAGATTCGATCCATTTACCCTGAGTTGGGCTGGTCATCAGAGCCACTGGGCTGGCGCGAGAGGCAATTATCTCCTGGCGGTGCTGTGGGAAATGACTTCCATCCACGTAGATGTTTGTCTCGGTCAAGCTGGTCTGAGGAGGTTTAGCAGCTGCGGCCTCCCTGGCAAAACAAAGGTCTGAATGTTTGGATGAAGTTGGTAACATTTTTCGTTTTCCTTTTTTATAAGAGGGTCTCTCTCTCTCTCTCTCTCTCTCTCTCTCTCTCTCTCTCTCTCTCTCTCTCTCTCTCTCTATATATATATATATATATATATATATATATATATATATATATATATATATATATATATATATATATATATATGAAGTCATTCCCACGGCAGCCTGGCTTCCGTTTTCTATCATGTTTTTCAAGGGACTGTAAAGGTTCTCGAGTCCAAAGTAGGATTCAAGAGTGTGATTCTCTCTCTCTCTCTCTCTCTCTCTATACATACATATATATATATATATATATATATATATATATATATATATATATATATATATATATATATATATATATATATATATATATATATATAGATAGAGACAGGGAGAGAGAGAGAGAGAGAGAGAGATCACACTCTGTACAATCCCTTGCGCAAGATGGCAGAAAACGGAGGCGTGGGTGCCTAACGGTAATGAAATTTCCCGTTAATTTGGTTGTACTCATAAGTAAGATTAGTACCTTGAGGATTAAAAAAAAAAAAAAAAAAAGATTAATCACCCCAGAACAACATCCATCCAATCTGCAGCTCTAGGCAACTGATCCTGACCTAATGAGGTTTGAGTCTTTCTTGAGAGTTCCTCCCCGGCATTCTGAGGTGTTTACGAGTTTTGGCATTTTTTTTCTCTCTCTCTTTTAATTTGGGAAGCTTCAAAATAGAAGGATTGTTTCTTTCAACTTGCGGTGTTATTGTCGTGTTTTACTTTGTGCGTATTTGTATTCTTTGTTTCTTAATATCTGTTTATTTATGCATATATAAATATATTTATATATGTATGTATATAGATGTTAATATATATATATATACACACACACACAAATACACATATATATATATATATATATATATATATATATATATATATATATATATATATATATATATATATATATATAGATCACCGGACTTCGCGATGTATAGGTAACTAGGGTATGCACATGCCAACATCCCTATCCAAAAGTGACCATTAAGTCCAACTGGTCAGGCTGGTAGTAACAGAATTAAGACTCCGAATTCATTTTCATATTTAGAAGAATGTTACAATTACATATCTTAACTTTTTTTTGCCTACTAAAGTATATTTCAAGTGTTATGCTTACCCTTATTTTGTACTGCTAATACGTACTGAATACACTTCTCCTTACACCTAACACACACACCCCCACCTACGCAATACGCACATTATCAAATAGACGAGTCACAATAACAGAAACAGTAACACGTAATGTGTAATAAAATACAAAATGTATAATCTACTACTGCACATGTAATTGGAAAAACAACAATTTCTGCATAAGATTCATAATTGCACGAAGGTAATAAACGCTAAAGAACCCTGACGTAGGCCAGTGGTTCTTAACCTTTTTTTGGCGGTGACCCAAAATCTTGTCCAAATTAACCATGGCGACCCATGCACTCATAAACATTTTCTTTTTATATAATTATGCTCGTGAAAACGTGTTACAGAAACAAAAATTACATGCAAATACCTTTATTAACGCAAGTAGCACACCTGCAAAACAATGAACCATAAGAAACACACATTACATTAAGTAGCATAAGAAAACCAAAATGTTTTTGTTTCATGATATAAAATTAGATGAATAATTAAGCTATGATTTACCACCGTGGAGAAAGAAAAGTTCTGTCTCTGTAATGTTCTGCTGAGATATTAATGAATTATGTATTCTTAATACGATATTTTCTCTAATAATAATTATTATTACAAGAGTATTGGGGAAATAATGAGCCCAAATAAAGTTATAACCCGTGGGGGGGACCCACTGAAATGGTTTAGTGACCCAACTTTGGGTCGCGACCCTTGGGTTAAGAACCACTGGCCTAGGCACTCCCAATAATTTAGACTCCTTTCCCGATTCAGCGAGGGCATCTTTCAAGTCCCTCAGAAACTCTTATATGTTTAGTGCATATTGTCCTGTGAATTCAGGCAACTGTTTTATATATAAGAAAATTACTTTCTCATCTTACATTGTCCTCTGCTCTTCATTTTCTGTGTTATCACATTGGACTGTCTCCTTATATTTTTCCAGATTTCATAAAAGACCTTACGACCGTGAAGTTAAGATTAGGTACGTATAGTCTTCTGGAACGTAGCTTTAATGAAGGAAAGTAGCGTAACTGCTAATGACATTCTTTGCGATCCTTCTGACTGCTATTTTTGAGACATATTCTTCCGGCTGGAAGTATTTTCACCCACTCAGGGAGTTTTTTGTTTTAAATATATATATATATATATATATATATATATATATATATATATATATATATATATATATATATATATATATATATATATTAAGTAATTATGAGACATCACTTATACGAATAATTTGTAATTTTTAAATTCTATTTACATCTTCAACGATCTCCTGTGCCCGTTTTGGGCCACACATCCTAACGTGGCGTCGGCATATCCAATGGAACTAAGGTTTAAAATTATTATTTTTTTTTTTTTTGTATTCTATAATTCGTTTAAAATCGGTAAGGCAGCTGCACCTTAATTCTCGAGAACAAATCCTCAGATCTTGGTTTTCTTGAATTTTACAGAGAAACTCATATCAAGAATGAATAAAAATTATTGCATGCTAATCAAAACATGCATTTTAATACGCGTTTGTAATAATTATGCGTAAACACACACACATGCGCGCAGTCGAAAAAACAATTATCGACGCACACTTATAATTCCCAAAATCACCATAAAAAAAAATAATAAATAATTTTACCACCATTGCCTCCCAAGCCCTTTTATCGTCACGGAGGAACGAGGAACTGCTACCTTTGTTGCTTAATCTAATTGCTGCCTGCTGCTTGCTGCACATTTGCAGAATGAGTCAGCAATGTCAGGAGCAACTTCGCGTACGGTAGACCTGCCTGCAAATTGGTGCAATGCCTCGTAAATCCTGCCTCGAGATATTCCCTTTGTCAGAGTTTGCTGTCGACACCTGGAGGCTGTTCTGTTGGCATTACTAAGTGGCATCCGGTTTCTGGGTGAACGATGCGTGACGGGGAGCTGTTGCAAAGAATGGAGGACAGAATGCATTTAACGTAACTATGAAAGTCGTCCATCCTGGAGGTATACTCAGTTAAGTGTCTGAGAATAATTTTTTAAATTTCTTTAAATTTTTGCATTTATTGTAAATAAAAGCAGTAGCTGACCAGAGTATATAAAAGTGAGCGCTGTTAAAAAGAGTATTCATATAGTAATCTTTTATACGTCCTCTTCCAGTTTTGTCAGCGTATTGATGGAACACAGCGTCTCGTAACTGGTCATGCTTGATGGAGTAAAGAACTTGAGCCTAGAATATTCAACACATTCAATAACATTTTTCTTTCTCTATAAAAGACGCGTAAGTTTGTGATCGACTATCAAACTTTAGAGATGCTTCAAGTTGTAGGATCCCACGTGGATCTACACGATCGTCCATCTTACCTGAACTCATACCCTGCGGGCATCTCCTCACAGCGAACATCTGACAATGCACGCCGGGCACACGTGTACAAGAAACACTGTGGACAGCGTACACTCTTTTTGATGTATACTATCGTCCATAATCATGTCACGCCAAATGTATCATTCCTACTAGGAGCAATGCAATGTCAGCTTTCGAGCTATATTTATCAAAACTCTGTCCGTAACTTGTATATAGAATTATGTGCCATTTTTCATTCTCAAACAAGCACAGTTGAATATATGTTAATTTCTATTTTGTTCGCCTGGTGTCAGACGCTACGTTTGTTTGTTGTCTTGAATATTTACGGGCTGTTCAATGAGCAAGAGCCCGTGCTGGCATAAAGCCAACTCAACAACAACATCTTGAATAAATGAATAAATTTGTAGACGCAGTCTCTTACTTACGCCTTAGATACAAAGTTAGTGATTATTCAGATAACATAACCGCAAACTATAGAATATTAAGTGCATCCTTACGCTACGAAATGGGTTCGTTAGGAAAACCACTAGACATCTGTTTAGTTCATCCTTTGAGCTATTCGGTATACTCTATATTTATTCACTTGGTGACGATGATCCACTCTTCCATTCTATAGGTGAAGGGAAAGACAACAACCCACATTTAAAATGAATAGTAAGGATTACTGATAAATCAAAGTCATGAGATGCCAGAGAAAGGTTTTGTCACGAGGATTTATTCTTAAATTAAAGCATGAATTAATTTCTTTTGCTTTGCTTACTTCAATAAGGCTAGTGAAGTTGAGCTCTCTTCCTCACTACTGTATTTCTAGAACTCGGTTAGTGAAAACTAACTTCACGTTGTCAAGTTTCAGAGGCCATGTTTTTTAAAGATGTTCCTACGTCATACTGGCAGAGTTTGGGCATTGAGTTTTAGAAGACTCTTTCTTGCCACTATATAAACCCACACTGGAATGGAATATAGAGTTTAGGCCAAAGGCCAAGCACTGGGACCTGTGAGGTCATTCAGCGCTGGAAAGGAAATCGAAAGTTGGTAGGTTTGAAAGGTGTAACGGGAGGAAAACCTCGCAGCTGCACCAGGAAACAATTGTTAGGAGAGGGTGGATAGCAAGATGGAAGAAAGTTAATATGAATGGAGATACAGTAAAAGGAATGAAAGGAGTTGCAGCTAGGGACCGAAGGGACGTTGCAAAGAACCTTAACTAATGCCTACAATGCACCCCGTGAGGTGCACTAGCGGCACTAGCCCCCTACGGGGATAAACCCATGTTACTTATCCTAAATATTTATGACCTACATCAATTTCGAACTGTTGACTAATTGTTAGTTAGTTTCTGTCAGTTCGAAGAAAGGCGGTGTTATAGTGAAAGAAAGCACTTGTGAAGAAGCAGTGTCTGTAGGAAGTGCTCTCTATACGCAAACTACACACACATACACACACACACACACAATGATTTTTTTTCCATCCGTTATCGTTTTTTAGTTTTCTGAAAAGAAAACTGTTGTGCCGGATTTGTATGTCCATGTGCACTTTATTCTGTCCGATCTTGTTTCCTGTCCGCCCTCATTTCTTAAAAACTACTGAAGCTAGAGGGCTGCAGATTGTTATGTTGATCATCCACCCTCCAGTCATCAAACGTACCAGATTGCAGTCCTCTAGCCTCAGTAGTTTTTATCTTATATAAGGTTAAAGGTAGCCATAATCGTACTTCTGGCAACGATATAGGATAGGCCACCACCGGGCCCTGGTTAAAGTTTCATGGGCCGCGGCTCATACAGCATTATACCGAGACCACCGACAGATAGATTTATTTTCGGTGGCCTCGATTATACGATGTACAGAAAACTCGATTGCGCCGAAGAAAATTCACCGCATTTTTACTTGTTTTTATGGGCCTCTGGAAAAAAGGTATATATATATATATATATATATATATATATATATATATATATATATATATATATATATATATATATATATATATATATACACACACATGCATACATAGAGAGATAGATAGATAAATAGTTAGATAGACAGACATTATCATCAACAGATATTCCATTATTTTTGTCGTCTTACTTTCCCCCTCCGTACAAATGTAATGTATTCCATTTTAATGCCCTTAATTCCCATCATTAAACTAATTGAAATTCTTCACACTTTTTTCTTACACAAATGTCCACAGAGTAATGAATATCACATTAATTCATTCCAGCACAGATAACTCCCTTGACAAATGATTAAGTCAAGACACGTCGATGGTAAACCTTTTGATCACTAAATCGCCTCTTGAATTTTCTTTTCGTATCAATCTGAGATTGTCGGGATCTTTTGGGATTAAAGGAGAAAGTGCAAATCAATTAGATACATTTAATACCTAATAATTGGTAAAAAGAACAACAGCAATTGTAAATAAAAACAAGTAAAAAATGAGCCGAAGTTTCTTCGGCGCAGTCGAGTTTTCTGTACAGCCGCTGCAGCGTATAATCAAGGCCACCGAAATTAGATCTATGTTTAGGTGGTCTCGGTATAATGTTATGAGCCGCGGTCCATGAAACTTTAACCACGCCCCCGTGGTGGCATATCCTATACCGTTGCCAGGAGCACGATTATAGGCTAACTTTACCTTAAATTAAATGGAAAAAAAATACCGAGGCTAGAGGGCTGCAATTTGGTATGTCTTGTGATTGGAGGGTGGATGATCAACATACCAATTTGCAGCCCTCTAGCCGCAGTAGTTTCTAAGATCAGAGGGTGGACAGAAAAAAAGTGCGGACAGAATAAAGTGCGGACGGACAGGCAAAGCCGGCACAACAGTTTTCTTTTACAGAAAACTAAAAATAAAAATTATATAAAAATTAGAAATGATAGCGGTGTGTAGTTTAATAAATCTCTCAGAACATTGAGAGGTAATAAAAATGATATCGACTCTATGGAAGCATTGAAAATAATTATTCTTTTTCTCCCTTGCTGCTATGGCGTCCCAAGGACTCAGGTTCAACAAATAAGCAGATCCAATGTGATCATAGTAATCTTTGGCTATTTTATACTCAAGAGATTTTTGTACCCATGCTAATATTTCTAATGAAATCTCATACAAATGAACATTTCTAACACTTAAAAGTACTAGGAAATCTTGAAGTAATATATTTTTACAGTAAATATATCACGATACGATATAATTATCAAATGTATGAGAATAAAGTGAGGGTAGACGTGAAAAAAGAGAGAAAAGTGAGAAAAAGAGAGAGGGCACTGAGGGTATACGTTCCATAAGAGAGAAAAGAGAGAGGGCACTGAGGGTATACGTTCCATAAGTGAGAAAAAGAGAGAGGGCACTGAGGGTATACGTGCAATAAGAGAGAAAAAGAGTGAGGGCACTGAGGGTATACGTGCAATAAGAGAGAAAAAGAGAGAGGGCACTGAGGGTATACGTGCAATAAGAGAGAAAAAGAGAGAGGGCACTGAGGGTATACGTGCAATAAGAGAGAAAAAGAGAGAGACCACTGAGGATATACGTTCCATGAGAGAAAAAGAGAAAGGGCACTGAGGGTATACGTGCAATAAGAGAGAAAAAGAGAGAGGGCACTAAGGGTATACTTTCCACAAGAGAGAAGAAGAGAGAGGTCACTGAGGGTATACGTGCAATAAGAGAGAAAAAGAGAGAGGGCACTGAGGGGTATACGTGCAATAAGAGACAAAAAGAGAGAGGGCACTGAGGGTATACGTGCAATAAGAGAGAAAGAGAGAAGACAAAACACAGCACGCAACACGCAATGCCGCTAAGATACAGAACGCTCTTCATGCACCAAAGATGTCATTTTCCGATAAGTTTTCAGGCTGTAAACATTCTCTCGTCGAAAGAAACTAAAACTAATTACCTCGCGTGAATGGCACCTACGTGGGAGTGAAAGATACAGAAGACGAAGTCTGATATAAATCATGAATTATCATTCCTTCCACGAAATAGTTCTCGCCTCGGAAGGAACTGGAAACCATTCTCCGCCGACGTAGATTCCTTGCTTAGAACGAGCAGTACTTGTCGTACGTTAAAGTTGATAGCCTTCGTTGGCTGCGTCAGGAGTTCGTAGAAAGTTTGCTTTACCAATGACCCTGAGTCCAGGAGAATTTGAATAATGTATTTCCTGACCACACGTATATCCTTTAGTCCCCCCCCCTCCACCCTCTTTCTCACTTATGGAACATATATCCTCAGTGCCCTCTCTCTCTTCCTCTCTTTTTTCAGGTCTACCCTCATTGTATTCTGATACATTTGACGATTATGTCATATCGTGATATATTTATTGTAAAAATATCTTAGTGGTATTAAGTGTTTATAACTGTTCATATGCATGAGATTTCATTACAAATATTAGCATGGGTACAAAAATCTCTTGAGTATAAGATAACCAAAGATTAAAGGTTTTTAGGTTTAAGGGCAAACTCAATTTGCATGAAAAGCTTCATGATTTTTGACAGACTTTACCTAAATGCAGACACTTATAGGTCAGGATGTGTGAAGTAGAAAAGAAAGTTTCATTAAGTTAAATGATTCGTGATATGATCAGTTGCAAGCAAATACTAATGCATAAAACGCCATGTCACCATGAATAAGGATTTAAGTAAAAGATCATGAGTTATAGTTTACAATGATGCTATAGAGGATAACGAAATTACTCAGGTAACAACAAAAATTGAAATTTGATTCCCATTGCTTGTGAATCATGGCTGCCTAAATGTAAGCCTAAAATGTAAGCCCAGAATGTAAGCCCAAAATGTAAGGCCAAATATAAGTCCAAAATGTAAGCCCATATGTAAGCCCGAAATGTAAGTCAAAATGTGAGCCTAGTGTGTAAGCTAAAATAGAAGCCCAACATGTAACCCCAAAATGTGAGCCCAAAATCTAAGCCCAAATGTGAGCCCAAATGTGAGCCCACAATGTAAGCCCAAAATGTAAACCAAAATAGAAACCCAAAATGTAAGCCTAAATGTCAGGCCACAATGTAAGCCAAAATAGAAGCCTAACATGTAAGCCCAAATGTGAGCCCAACATGTAAGTCCACATGTGAGCCCAAAATGTAAGCCAAAATAGAAACCCAATATGTAAGCCCAAAATGTAAGCCAAAATAGAAGCCCAACATGCTAACCCCACATGTAAGCCCAAATGTTAGACAAAATGTAAGCCCAAAATGTAAGCCATATAGAAGCACAATATGTAAGCCCAAAATGTAAGCCAAAATAGAAGCCCAAAATGTAAGCCAAAATAGAAGCCCAAAATTTAAACCCAAATGTAAGCCAAAATAGAAGCCCAACGTGTAAGCCCAACATGTAAGCCAAAATAGAAGCCCAACATGTAAAACCCACATGTAAGCCCAAAATGTAAGCGAAAATCGAAACCCAAAATGTAAGCCTAAAATGTTAGCCCAAAATATATGCCCAAATTGTAAGCCAAATTATAAGCCCAAAATGTAAGCCGTTAATGGCCCGAAATGACCCAGATAGATGTCCCATTACTATCATCAGTACCAAATGTCACATAAAAGTTCTTTTTAAATTATTAATTACATTACTTGGGTATTTACGCGGAATTCCTATATAATATTCAGGGGGGAAATTACATCCATCCGTAATAAGCCAATCGCTCGATTGATAGTTGCCCTCACGATTTTCCAGTGATTAATGGAGACACATTTACCCGTGTAATGGTCCCGATGAAAGATTCATTCGGGCTTAAAAAGTCAGGAGTTGCTCGGTAATTACTTTTTCTTAGAGAGAGAGAGAGAGGACCTTATATTATTCCAGTGACCTGAATACTTACTATGATAAATGATGAATATATTTATAAGAATAACCTTGATGAACTGATCTGCAGAGAAAGAGAGAGAGAGAGAGAGAGAGAGAGAGAGAGAGAGAGAGAGAGAGAGAGAGAGAGAGAGAGAGAGAGAGAGAGAGAGCCTTATATAATTCCAATGACCTGGATACTTGCTATGATATCAGTATGTATGTATGTATGTATGTATGGATGTATGTATGTATGTATGCATGTATGTGTGTGTGTCTGTATATATATATATATATATATATATATATATATATATATATATATATATATATATATATATATATATATATATATATATATATATATTATAGCAAGTATTCTCTCTCTCTCTCTCTCTCTCTCTCTCTCTCTCTCTCTCTGCAGATCAGTTCGTCATGGTTATTCTTATTTCACCTGAGCTTTTTTTTTTTTTTTTTGCTTACCCTTCTCACTCTTTCTCTCTCATATTTATGTTATGATACAAACTATCCTTTATATCATTAATAAATTCATATTTCCCCCATTAAAAATGTGGATTCACTACTAAATCCTTCCGCAAATGGCAAGAGCGAAGGATAAAAAAAAATATGAAAAAGATATATAAATAAATCATGCACATGTGGTTCCTGGCCTCCTTATCCGTAACTAAAGCTATGCAGGGTAAATTCACCTTCCCCCAGATTTCACGGATTCCGAACTCAGTTCCAAGTCGGAAAATCCTCAAATTGAATTTGACCTGAAAGGTGATAACCGTTCAAATGATCACGGATCTCGCCAAATTCCTCGTGAGAAGTTGCACGCGTGAACCCGTTTCCAGCTGGCTAGGTGCAGCCATTTCGGGGTTGATGGAACGACGCCCACAAAGGAGAGAGAGAGAGAGGGAGAGAGAGAGAGAGAGAGAGAGAGAGAGAGAGAGAGAGAGAGAGAGAGAGAGAGAGAGAGAGAGAGAGTGTGTGTTAAGGCTGAAAATTAGACAAGCTATGGTTTAACTATATGATACAATCGGTTGATATATTTGAATGAATACACAGAGAAGGGAGAGGAGAGAGAGAGAGAGAGAGAGAGAGAGAGAGAGAGAGAGAGAGAGAGAGAGAGAGAGAGAGAGCTGAAAATTAGACAATCGATGGTCTAACTATATGATACAATCAGCTGATATATTTGAATGAATACACAGAAGAGAGAGAGAGAGAGAGAGAGAGAGAGAGAGAGAGAGAGAGAGAGAGAGAGAGAGAGAGATGATAGGAAGGTGGATGATCAACATACCAATTTGCAGCCCTGTAGCCTCAGTAGTTTTCAAGATCTGAGAGCGTACAGATAAAGTGCGGACAGAAAAAAGTGCGGATGGACGGACACAATAGTTTTCTCTTACAGAAAACGAAAAATGTAAAAAAAAAGCAAAGTATTTTATTCTGCCCAAAATCCACCAAAGTCGCACGCCTTGAGATATGTGATGGTCACTTCTAGGAAACCACTGTCATCTGGCGTTTCCGGGAAAGCGCTTTCCCCTCTCCCCTTTTAATTAAGGGTGTTCGGTGGCCGTTAACAGAATAACTCGGACCCCTGGGGGAGGTAAATGAATCCTTAGTAAAAAAAAAAAAAAAAAAAAAAAAAAAAAGAAGTAAAATGTGCCCCCAAGTTTCTTCGGCGCAATCAAGTTTTCTGTACAGCATTTACAGCGTATAGTCAAGGCCACCGAAAACAGATCTATCTTTCGGTGGTCTCGATATGATGCTTTATGAGCTGCGGCCCATGAAACTTTAACCACGGCCCGGTGGTGGCCTATCCTATGTCGTTGCCAGAAGCACGGCTATGGCTAACTTTAATCTTGAATAAAATAAAAACTACCGAGGTTAGAGGGCTGTAATTTGGTATGTTTGATGACTGGAGGGTGGATGATCAACATACCAATTTGCAGCCCTCTAGCTCAGTAGTTTTTAAGATGTGAGGACGGACAGCAAAAAGTGCGGAGAGCATGAAGTGCGGATGGACAGACAAAACCGGCACAATAGTTCTCCTTTACAGAAAACTAAAAAGGAAAAGAGATAAATGTGATGAAAGAACTGCCATTGAAAAAGATACTGCTAATTAGGTAATCGTATCCACTTTTTTTTTTTTTGGACAACATCAGACATGTAAAGCGATAAAGTTTTTTTTTTATTTTATGCCGTTGAATAGTCGTGTACGTTCAGTAAAAACACATGAGTAATTTGAGATTACACTCCCAATGAGACATATATTTCAGAAGTAATTTTGTGATTTTGGGACATTTTCTAAAAAAGAAGTAAGAGATAAGCCATAGATAAACATAATGTACGGCTATTTGTTTTATCGTTTCCATATTAAAGACAAAAACAGCTTAAGCGAAATTGAAGATTGTGACGAAATCCCGATAAATCAAGACTTCCATTAACTTCCCAAGATTGAGCTTCGTATGTAAAGGCTGACATGAATAAAAGTATTTTCTTGCTACAAATATATTTTAGCATAATTTAAAACGATAAAATGATTCTCGGCCTGAGATGACTATAATTATTGACAAATATATCCAGTTAGAACCATTCTCAAAATCACGCACAGGAATATATATATATATATATATATATATATATATATATATATATATATATATATATATATATATATATATA
>JANJGK010000007.1:61199096-61206596 GCA_039081455.1 Macrobrachium rosenbergii
AATCCTTGAAATCTCTCTCTCTCTCTCTCTCCTCTCTCTCTCTCTCTCTCTCTCTCTCTCTCTCTCTCTCTCTCTCTCTCTCTCTCTCTTGTTTATAATTTCCAAAATGTACATATTGATACTGATATGACTTGATTCTTTGGTAATCATATATATAAAAATAAATCTTTGAAACTCTCTCTCTCTCTCTCTCTCTCTCTCTCTCTCTCTCTCTCTCTCTCTCTTCCTCTCTCCCTCTCTCTCTCTCTCTCTCTCTCTCCTAATTTCCAAAATATACAAATTGAAATTGATATAATTTGATTCTTTGGTATTCATATATATAAAAATCAATCCTTGAAGTCTCTCTCTCTCTCTCTCTCTCTCTCTCTCTCTCTCTCTCTCTCTCTCTCTCTCTCTCTCTCTCTCTCTCTCTCTCTCTCTCGCTTCTAATTTCCAAAATGTACGATTTATTTGATGCCTTACACGTGTCTTCCATCATTTTATTTCCATTGCTTCGTCTGTTGACTCTTCAAAGCTGTGTATTTTTCTGACAAGCAATTTCGTTGGGGTACGAAGGGCTTAATCCCACCCTTCAATTATCATTTGATTTCATTGTTAGCTAGTCACCTAGATTTGATAAGTGTCGGTATTTCCCCAACCTAGGCTATACAACTTCGAACCTTATTTTCTACCCAAGAGTTTTCCTTAGAAGAAAGGTCGGGGAACCTGGAGCCATTTTGTACCCATTCCTTCAACTGATAGGAGACTCCCCTACAGTAAGCTTATAGAAACGGTGTAAGTGAAGGTAAACTCAAAGTTCCGAAAACCATAACATTAAATTTACAATTTGACAATATAGATGAGTGAATACAGGAACAAGGTGAATATACAGAGCACATGAACTTATAATATAAACTTTATAAGAGAATTATAACCTACACCAAATTATACTGAGCTGTGAACGATAAGTAATTGTAATTAATAGTCTCTCAAGCCAGAAGTATTCCGAGTATAGTCAAAGTGGTAAAAACATACGGGCCTGGTGCTTTGTAAATGGATGACAGGAATCCTTTCTACTGTACAGGATAAACTAGCAACAAGTTATATTCTGACGGTGATAAGCAAAAGCGTAAGTAAAGATCAGTATTTATTAATGAGCAAGAAAATATATAATTCGTTCTGACTGCAGTCACTTAACCTGATCACTGCCAGACATCTTATATCATGATGGAATTTTGCAGTCGAAAAGTCAAAATTTTAAAGCGAATCGTCGTTGCATACTTTCCTGCTCATTATTCCTCAGCTGGGGTTGCATTCCCTGTCTCCTTACCAAGCGAATCATCTTTGCACACTTTCGTGCGCATAATTCCTCAGCTTGGGTTGCATTCACTGTCTCCTCATGTCTGCTTATCGAGGCATACGTTTTCTTACCAAGGACCTTCGCATCACATCGTGGTCTTCAATATCTGACAAAGTGACTCTTGGCGAATTCAGCGCCTGTGACTCGAGCAAATCTAGAACTGGTGTTCACTCTTTGTCATGCTGAAAGGACAAGGCTGCCAAAGAGCCACCTCTTCTTCTTTCAAAACCTTGATTGCGTCCTAAACACTCGAAACAAGACTTGTTGCACAAAGATTCTTGGAAACTGGTGCTTCCGGGACGTCTCCAGTTCCTTAATTATCTGGGTTAAGTTTTTCTTTATATCATCCATAGGTCTTTTCGTAATTTTCTTGAAGTTAGATTCAAGTGGCTTCAAGTAAAGATCAAAATGATAATTATTCAAGTGGTTTTTTAACTTATATATTCAAGTGGTTTCAAGTAATGATACTTGAAAATTATAATTATTTTAAGTGATTTTTTTTAACTTATATTCAAGTGGTTTCAAGTAATGATACTTCAGAACGACATTATTTAAGTGATTTTCCTTGAACTTAGATTCAAGTGGCTTCAAGTAATCGTACTTCAGAATAAATTAATTGATTTTTCTTGAACTTAGATTCAAGTGGTTTCAGGTAATCATAGTTTACAATTACATTTTTTAAGTGATTTTTGTAACTTAAATTCAAGTGGTTTTAAGTAATCATACTTCAGAATGATATTTATCTAAGTAACTTTTTGAATTTAAATTCAAGTGGTTTCAAGTAATGATACTTCAGAATGATAATTATTTAAATGACTTTCCATGAACTTAGATTCAAGTGGCTTCAAGTAATCATGTTTCAGAATGGTATTTATTGATGTGGTCTTAAATTTGCTCTGAGCTCCTGGTACCCTCAGGATCCCAGTAGTCATATTCACAAGCTGTTCTCCCAAGGGTCGCACGAGGGACATATCAAAGACACCTCTATCTGCCTTTCACCATCAACTCTCGGCTGTGTAAAAGTAAACAAATGCTCTTGAGGTTGTAAAACGACTAACGACTTTTACGTCACCTCAAAAAGTCGTTTGCATTTCAACTGATAAAACTAGAGAGACCCGTGTGAAATATGTATGGGCATATGTTATGAATTTGCTAAATCTTCACTACAAGGCTTCGAAGGACACTGCAACTTTAGGCGAGATTTCAATGAATGTTTTAGAGACCTTCCCCCCACCCCTTCCTCGTCTTTTCCAAGACCCTTTCGCGAGGCCCATTTTTATACAATCACGCTTCGCTTTTTCGCTCCCTCTACAACGTTTGATCTTCGAAAAATTTCAGAGTGATACCAAAAATTGGGCGGGTGTTTTATCCATCAAATGCCCCCAGGAACTCCGAAATTTATTGATCGGCTAGTTGATATTTTTCATGATTCTTTTCTTTTTTTTCTTAGTTGAAATGAGAACAGTTTTTTTTATGCTAAATAAAAACTGCGTAATCATGTTAGCAGCTCAGATGGAAATGCTTAGTTTTTTATGTTTGAAAGCTAATTAATATTATGTGAACTTATTCTAAAATTTATTGTAATAAATTATAATCTGTCATATTATTCAGCCGCTAAAATAACTTAATATGTTTAATAAATAACATTCTTTTTTTTTCACTTACTTACACAGTAGTCCAGTCATGTCACATAACATCCCAAAAAATTGTAAGACCCTGCATATTCGATATAAATTGGCAATAAGAATAAAAATAATTAATAAATATAAGTAAATAATTAAATATAAATAAATAAATCAACATAAATATGAATTGTTTGTAAATGGAACGAAAAGTGGATACAAATTTAAACCAACCTGCATAAAAAAAATTAGTCAAGTTGATCCATTCCGTAACTTTAACAACGTCATAAAATGTCACAAATCATTTCATGAAGAAATTCATGTTTTGATTGGAATTTCTTTAAGTGTTCTTTAAAAAGAAAATAATAATTATGCACCACTTGGTCACGTAATTTCTTAATTGTTGATTCTTAACTGAATCTTTCAGGGGAAGGCCGCTATTTCTTGCTTAACGTAAGTAAATATTAAGAAACTATATTTTTTCAATGAATCTTTCAGGGGACGGCCGCTATTTCTTCCTTAACATAAGTAAATATTGTGAATTTTTCTTAATGAATGTTTCAATAGGCGGCCGCTATTCCTTGCTTAACGAAAGTAAATATTAAGAAGAATTTTTTTTATGAATGTTTCAATAGGCGGCCGCTATTTCTTGCTTAACGTAAGTAAATATTAAGAAGTTCTTTTTTTATGAGATTTTCTAACAATCAACTGTATTATAGATAAACCGACAGGATCATATTTTACCTTACATATGTGTGTGTGATGAGTTACGATGATATTTGTACGTTCTCTGCGCCAGACAGATCCTGCTACATAACAGTCATAGTATGTTTAGCTGTAATGGAAATTCTATAATTTTTTATTTATTTTCTCTCATTGCTATGTTTAATTTTAATTATAAGTGTTATCAACATTTGTAATACTTCTGTTGTGATATTTAATTTAACTGATTGCATTTTTATTTACTCTGTTTACCAGTGAACGTCTCCAGTAAAAATGGTGGCAATATTTGGGTAATTTCGCAACTGCACATTTTTATAACATGAGTATTATTTTGTTTTGCTTTATCTACAAGAATTTCAAGAGTTTTTTGTAGCTTAATATAAAGTTCATTGCATGCGCATTCTCTCCTCTCTCTGTCTCCCTTTATATATATATATATATATATATATATATATATATATATATATATATATATATATATATATATATATATATATATATATATATGTATGTATATATATGTATGTATGTATATATATGTATGTATATATATATATATATATATATATATATATATATATATATATATATATATATATATATATATATATATATATATATATATATATATATATATATATATATATATATATATATATATATATATATATATATATATATATATATATATATATATATATATATATATATGTATATATATATATATATATATATATATATATATATATATATATATATATATATATATATATATATATATATATATATATATACATATACATATACATATACATATACATACACACACGTATATATACATATATATATGTGTGTGTATGTGTGTGTGTGTGGGTGTGTGTGTGTGTGTGTGTGTGTGGTTTACTCATACCATACTAGAAATCCTTGTAGGTTGTACAGTCTAAATAACCAAGTAGGCTTCAAGTAAATCAGGGAGGGCCAAACCCTATTCCAGTCTGTTTGTCTATCTGTCTGTCAAACTTTGTTTTTCATGTGTACTTTATAGTTGGAATCTAATCTTTGTGTAGACGTCATTTTCTTCTTTAACTTAATGGTACACACACACCCTGTCTTGACATCATTTTGTCCCTTTTCTGGTTAATCCCTAAAATATCAGACAACTGGTCGCTGCTCAGTTTTTCCCCATTCTTTGTAGAGAAAATGACGCATGGGTCACGTAGGAAATGATGAACATACATCAACAAAACCAGCTCCTGGATGCAAATGGGTATCGGAAAACTATAATAAGAAAACCGAATCGATTTTCGAGAGGCACCGGAAGGGACTTGTGTGACGGATGCTTTCAATAAGAAGTCGGTTGAAAGTTTGCTTACTTTTTGTTTTAATTCAGTGAGAGATGGTTAAATAAAAGAAAGAAATTAACCACGAATGCTTCCAGTGAGAAGTTTGTTGAAAATTTGCTTACTTTTTGTTTTAATTCAGTAAAAAATTATTAGATAAAAGAAGGAAATGGACCAAGAATGCTTTCAGTAAGAAGTCGGTTGAAAGTTTGCTTACTTTCTGTTCTAATTCAGGGAAAGATGGTTAAATAAAAGAAAGAAATTAACCAAGAATGCTTTCAGTGAGAAGTTGGTTGAAAGTTTGCTTACTTTTTGTTTTAATTCAGTAAAAAATTATTAATTAAAAGAGGGAAATTGACCAAGAATACTTTCAATAAGAAGTCGGTTGAAAGTTTGCTTACTTTTTGTTTTAATTCGGTGAAAGATGGTTAAATAAAAGAAAGAAATTGACCAAGAATGCTTTCAGTGAGAAGTTGGTTGAAAGTTTGCTTACTTTTTGTTTTAATTCAGTAAAAAATGATTAAATAAAAGAAGGAAATTGACCAAGAATACTTTCAATAAGAAGTCGGTTGAAAGTTTGCTTACTTTTTGTTTTAATTCAGTGAAAGATGATTAAATAAAAGAAAGAAATTAACCAAGAATGCTTTCAATGAGAAGTTGGTTGAAAGTTTACTTGCTTTTTGTTTTAATTCAGTAAAAAATTATTATTTAAAAGAAGGAAATTGACCAAGAATGCTTTCAACAAGAAGTCGGTTGAAAGTTTGCTTACTTTTTGTTTTAATTCAGCGAAAGATGATTAAATAAAAGAAAGACATTGACCAAGAATGCTTTCAATAAGAAGTCTGTTGGAATTTTGTTTACTTTTTTCAGTGAAAACCAGTGAACTAAAATACAGAATTTAACCAAGATACTCTAATAAAATTCCATAAATTTTATTACTTTGTCTAGTGTGAAAAACAATGAAATAAAAGATAGAATTTGACTAAAATACTTTGGGGAGAAGTTGAAATGTAATGGTACGATTAAATCATTGATCTTTTGTCATTATTTCAACAGACAAAACATTGTTGAATACTGCTCCAGAAAGCGTTTAATAAATTGTATGGTGTTATGACTACAAATAAGTAAAATTGCATTATTTAATGATGCTTTTAAATGGTGTCATCTCTTCAGAAGAACAGACACACCTAGAATCTACTTCAATGTGGCTGAAGTAATCAAGGAGCAAATTAAGTTATAGAATGTCCCTGAGTCATCTCTCTTTGGAAAAAAAAAATACGTTCTTTTGTTCCATATTACGTGAAAATAAAATTGAATTTACACGAAATTAACTTAGGAGAGCCACTGGAGTATGAAGGAAAAGAATAAAGGAAGAACGATATGAAGAGGATGGGGAAGAGACGTAATCTTAAGAAGAAGAAGGAGGAGGAGGAGGAGGTGGAGGAGAAGGAGGAGGAGGAGGAAAACATAACTTTATAAGAAAGAAGAAGAAGAAGAAGAAGAAGAAGAAGAAGAAGAAGAAGAAGAAGAAGAAGAAGAAGAAGAAGAAGAAGAAGATAAGAGAAGAGAAGGAGGTAGACCCACTGGAGTATGATGGAAAGGAAGAAAGTAAGAACGGTAAGAAGAGGATGAGGAAGAGAACATAACCTTAAAAGGAAGAAGAAGAAGAAGAAGAAGAAGAAGAAGAAGAAGAAGAAGAAGAAGAAGAAGAAGAAGAAGAAGAAGGTAGGCCCACTGGAGTATGAGGGGAAAGGAAGAAAGTAAGAATGATAAGATGAGAATGGGGAACAGAACACAACCTTAAAAGGAAGAAGAAGAAGAAGAAGAAGAAGAAGAAGAAGAAGAAGAAGAAGAAGAAGAAGAAGAAGGTAGACCCACTAGAGTATGAGGGGAAAGGAAGAAAGTAAGAATGATAAGATGAGAATGGGGAAGAGAACTCAACCTTAAAAGGAAGAAGGAGGAGAAGGAGGAGGAGAAGGAGGAGGTAGAGGAGGAGGTGGAGGTGGAGGAGGAGGAGGAGGAACCAGTAATGGAGCCAATGGACCGTGCACAATGAGCTTCATAATCTGTATTTTATGTCCAATGGCGCCCATTATTCCGTGAGGTTTCCGACATCTCCTGTTGTTTCCTTTTCACTCAAGTAGTTCTGCCTATTTGGCTCAGGTGTTGTTCACTTAATGGTTTTCACTTCCATTCAGTAGGTGTTTTATGTTACTTCCGGAAGCCTTTCTCCTCAAAAATAGAATTGCTGCAGTAAGCGTGCAAGGCCGTTGACCTTATTCACTTCTTAAGCTTAGCAAATTCCAAACGATTATCATTCTCGATTTAGAGTACATCTCGTGGAATTTGGAATTGTGCTTCGTATTCTGTAAAGTCTTCATAAAAAAAGGCAGATTTAGCATTCCGTTTCCTGTCTTCAAATAAACAGGAGTTACAGTTTTTCTACGCGAAATGAAAAATTTGCTTTATCTTACCA
>JANJGK010000007.1:61209096-61219096 GCA_039081455.1 Macrobrachium rosenbergii
TGCTGATTTTGTAGCCTGTTAAGATATTTTTTTTTACGTGTTGGCCGTCACCTTTTTTTACCTTGATATCTAATCATAATAAATATGTTTATGGGATTTAAACCATTATATGAAAAATAGAATGTAGGCCTATTTTCAATATTTTTTTTTAACTAAAGTCCTCAGCATCCGTCCAACTATTGACACCATCATTACCTATTTTCTGCTCTAGGAATCTAGATATCCCCTGGTCTTTTACTTTTACAACATGAATTTTAGACATTCTTATAACTTTTTACACTTTATGGGACTTGAATATCATCACACTACTTGATTATTTACTCCTTCATTGTTAATATTAGGTTAAAATTTCCAGTCAATGTTTCATATATTTTTGCTAACATTTCATTGCCCTTACTATTTGACTCTGTGGTCTAGTTATCAGGATGCAACATCAGAAATACTGTTGTTGAAATTTTGGTGTTGGGTTTTCATTATCATGTGAGCGATGCTCCTATGAAAGTCTTTTGCTATTTAACAGTGGCGTAACTAGCGTTAGTGGCACACGGGTCCCATTTTCCGGAGATGTAACCGAGTAATGGGACCTTTCCCTGAAAAAAGAGGGACGCCATATCTTAAAAACTAACCATAGAATTTTCTTGAAAATAATCTCATTAAGTTTCCCACACCCAAAATATCTCAATTATCTTCGTATTACGTAACCCAGCCCAGCCTAACCTAACCTAACCTAAGGGCATGGCAAAAATACCGGGGCTGGTGGAGTACCGGCATACATCTCAGGAATTTGCGCCCGGGGCGGACTCTGAAAATGCCGCCCCATTCCCGTGCTAAAAAATACTAAAGTGGTGAAAATTAAACGCACATTTTAACCCTTAACATCTCAATCATTTATTTTATTTCGTAAAGCTAAAACAACACTGTAGATTTACAACGGAAAAGATGCTCAAAAGATGCCAGAGTCCCCCCACCCCCACCCAGGGCAGAGCAGCCCGGGGGGGGGGGACGGTCCCCACCCCCGCCTTAGTTGCGCCTCTGCTAGTTAGTGATAAGGGAGGGAGCTGATATCTGAAGGAGTGAATACTTTTCATTTTAGTGCCGGCGAATATGCTCCAGTTTAGCAATGCGCTGATGGAGAATGAGCACATTTGAATTATTGTTAATAAAGAACACATCTGAATACTTGCTGATAAAGAACACTTCTGGATACTTGTTGAAAAAGAACACGTCTGGATACTTGTTGATAAAGAACACGTCTGGATACTTGTTGATAAAGAACACGTCTGGATACTTGGTGATAAAGAACACGTCTGGATACTTGGTGATAAAGAACACGTCTGGATACTTGTTGATAAAGAACATACCTGAATAATTGTCATTAAAAAAGGCACGTGAACACTTGTTGATAAAGAACACGTCTGGATACTTGATGATAAAGAACATACCTGAATAATTGTCAATAAAGAAGGCACGTGAATTCTTATAGATAAAGAACACGTTTGGATACTTGTTGATAAAGAACATACCTGAACAATTGTTAATAAAGAAAGCACGTGAACACTTGTTGATAAAGAACGTATCTGAATGCGTGTTGAAATGAATTTGCTATAATCTCTCTTGGCTCATTAATATCAAAATTCAAACTGATTTAGACCAAAGTGGATTCTGATTTAAATGCAAAAAAATGACAGTATAGTTAAAAAAAGGCAATCTTTTGGATTTTTCTTAGTTTATTACATTTCGTAGTGATTACTCCTCACCTAAGATAGAAGAAAACTGAAAGTAATAAATCCACAAATCAGAGACATATAACCAAAAATGACTTTGATTTTTTTTTCGATAGTCTGTCTTTTTTATCATGTACCTCAGAGCTAGAATTTAGTCCAAAAACATTCACAAAAGTGAAATTTATTCTCAAGCCTTATTGGTTTTTCGTGTTCTGTAAAAGAAAACTATTGCGCTGGCAATGTCTGTCCGCCTGCCCTCAGGTCTTAAAAACTACTGAGGCTAGAGGGCTGCAAATTGGTATGGTGATCATCCACCTTCCAATCACCAAACATGCCAAATGGCAGCCCTCTAGCCTCAGTAGTTTTTATTTTATTTAAGGTTAAAGTTAGCCATAATCGTGCACCTGGCAACGATTAGAACAAGCAACTACCGGGCCGTGGTTAAAGATTCATGGGCCGCGGCTCATACAGCATTATACCGAGACCACCGAAAGATAGATCTGTTTTCGGTGGCCTTGATTATACGCTGTAAAGGAAACTCGATTCCGCTGAAGAAACTTCGGCGCATTTTTTGCTTGTTTTTAATCAAAATAAAGAGAAAGTCTCTGTAACTCCCTCTACCAAGGGTAAGTTCCCTAAACCGTTCTTTAAATTCTGTCCCATGATCTAACCTAGAATGTGTTCTAGGACCAATTCTGTAACTGGGTCACCTCCCTTTCCCTAGAAAGAAAAAATCATGAAAGTTTTAAAAAAGCCTGAACAAAAAAATTTTTTTTTTTTTATCAAACTCGACGTATTTCCATTGCCACGTTCTTCTTCGGTTGTTTAAATATTTGTATTTTGTTAATCCTATTTTATATCTTTTATCCCAAAATACTGTAAAGGCTTATTGCAATGAATTTTAATCAGTTCCTATAATAAGTATCACAGTAATATGAAAAGTCTTTATCTTATCAATCAGATACCAATATTCGGGATGATGGAACTGATTATGATTAAATAAGACATACAGACAGACAATATTGCATCAATTATATAAGAGGAATCTGTAATACCGTGAACGACTGCTTATTTAATGATGGCAGATAAAAAATTCAGAACTAATGAATTTCAGTGATTTCATCTTTATATTATATTCTCAATCTGATAATTCCAGCAAGATTAAATTATTCTGTCACATTTCATCGGGAAGAGTTCCTCCCTACGTTGCACGTGAAAACCATTGACGTCATGAAATAGAGCAATAATTACATTGCAATATTGCGAACATGGACGAATTACCAATTAATATGCGAGATAGGTATATAATGAATCACGAGAGAAACCACAGTTTTCTTTTTTTTATTAAAATTTTTTATACCATCATACCAATTATGTTATCTTTGTACTTATTTTTGCAAATAACAGCTGTTTACTTGATCTCACAACAATTCATATTAGTAGCACATGTCATTTCTAATCAGAGTAAAATTAACAAAACAGGAAAACTACAAAATTTCTATTTAGGGGAAATTTTAGAAAATAAGAAAGCTACACATGTAATTTCTAGTAAGAGTAAAATTGACAAAATAGCAAAGCTACGCATATAATTTTTGCTTAGAGTAAAAAAAAAAAGATAAACATGTCATTTCTACTTAGAGTAAAATTAACAAAATAGGAAAACTACACAAAATTTCCAAGTAGCGTAAACTGAACAAAATAGGAAAACTACAAAATTTCTAATTAGAGTCAAATTAACAAAATAGGAAAGCTACAAAATTTCTAATTAGAGTAAAATTAACAAAATAGGAAAACTACAAAATTTCTAAATAGAGTATAATTAACAAAATAGGAAAACTACAAAATTTCTAATTACAGTAAGACGAACGAAATAGGAAAACTGCAAAATTTCTAATTAGAGTAGAATGAACAAAATAGGAAAACTACAAAATTTCTAATTAAAGTAAAATGAACAAAATAGGAAAACTACAAAATTTCTAATTAGAGTAGAATCAACAAAATAGGAAAACTACAAAATTTCTGATTACAGTAAAATGAACAAAATAGGAAAACTACAAAATTTCCAATTAGAGTAAAATGAACAAAATAGGAAAACTACAAAATTCCTAATTACAGTAAAATTAACAAAACAGGAAAATAAAAAATTTCTAATGAGAGTAAAATTAACAAAATAGGAAAACTACAAAATTTCTGATTACAGTAAAATGAACACAATAGGAAAACTACAAAATTTCTAATTAGAGTTAAATGAACAAAATAGGAAAACTACAAAATTCCTAATTAGAGTAAAATTAACAAAACAGGAAAATAGAAAATTTCTAATGAGAGTAAAATTAACAAAATAGGAAAACTACAAAATTTCTAGTTAGAGTACAATGAACAAAATAGGAAAACTACAAAATTTCCAATTAGAGTAAAATGAACAAAATAGGAAAACTAAAAAATTTCTAATTAGAGTAAAACTAACAAAACAGGAAAAAAATTCTAATGAGAGTAAAATTAACAAAATGGGAGTACTACAAAATTTCTAATTAGAGTAAAATTAACGAAATAGGAAAACTACAAAATTTCTAATTAGAGTAAAATTAGCAAAATATGAAAAAATTCCGATTAGAGTAAAATTTTAAAAAAAATAGGAAAACTACAAAATATCTAATTAGAGTAAAATTAAAAAAAAAATGGAAAACTACAAAATTTCTAATTAGGGGAAAATTTGCAAAATAGGAAAACTACAAAATTTATAATTAGAGTAAAATTACCAAAATTAGAAGGTGTCGGATATAATTTCTAATTAGACTAGAATTAGTAAAATAGGAAAGTTCCAAAATTTCTCTGAAACCAAGTATCGAATTATTATGTGTCTTTATTCAGTGGAACGAAAATGAATTGGCAAAGGAATTAAAAAAAAGACTCTAGACTTAAAAATTGACATAGCATTGTTGTTTTTTTCTGAAGTCCCCTTGAAAATGCTGATAAAATGTCCACCACACCAAAGGTGTTGCCATGAAACTATAAATGGTTATTGAGTAATTGTCTGAAACAAATGCATAAAAGTCAGTTGTCAGCAAAGTGTATCAGAAATTAGTGACATAGAATCAGCTACGTTAGATTCAACGAGCAATAAAGTAACTGAAAATGAATAAATGCTAAACAAGATGCATAGATTTATTATTATCAATAAATTCCAAAATTGTTCTTAACTTTATGAGCTACGGAATGCTCAGTAAAATAATTTGAAATGTTAAGGGTAATGAAGATAAAAATTCACATAAAAAACCTTGGGGAAAAATTTACGTCCAGGGGTGAAATTGTGAGGAATAATATAGAATTTTAGACTGGGATTATAAAAGCCCCAGACGAATAGGTTACGTGCTATAATTTATATAACAAAGATATATAGAAGTTGAAGTTATATAATTTATCTGAAAATAAAATACATCGGAGAGAGGCTAATATTTTTTTTTAATGTTAGAAGAATATGCGACTGTTTCATAATCCCCACATATACAGGAAGTTTAAGTCACAATGCATGAAGAAAGTTAAGTATACCTTAGTTTAACCAGACCATTGAACTGGTTAACAGCTCTCCTAGGGCTGGTCCGAATTATTAGACTTATTTTACGTGGCTAAGAACATATTGGTTACCTAGCAACGGGACCTGCAGCTTATAGTGGAATCCGAACCACATTATAGCGAGAAATGAATTTCTATCACCAGAAATAAATTCCTCAAATTCTTCATTGGCCAGTCGGAGAATCGAATGGAAAACGTGATAATGAAATTAAAAGAATGGTTTTATCCCTTTCTCTATATATCATTATGAGTATACTATTTCTTAATTTTTAATGCTAAAGACCTTCAAAATAATGTATTATAAGAATAGTGAAAAATTAACAAAGGCAGCTTAAACGTTCATCACTAGTAAATCAAATGATAATTAGCAACGATAGTCGATAAGTTTTATATATTTACCAGTTGGGGCATTCATTTCCTTAGCGTTTCAAACAAGGCTCTGATTGGACGAAACATTCTGGTAAGTAGGACGGAGATCCATTAAAAGGAAAGGAAGCTTTAATACATTCATGTTGTAATATTCAGTTATTGAATATGAACCAAAACATGCGAGAGAATTTCAGTGTTTTATTAGCTAGTACAAATCATTTTCAAGGACAGTAACTCTCACCAGCTATAAATAACTGCTGTTTTTACAGACATCCGTAATCCATCTCTGAACATCTAAAGGCAACATAAAATGGACTATCATTCAATAATAGAAGTCTGTTCGTTTTCCGATGTCTGCTTTTAAACATTTCAATTCCCGTTTTATCTAAGTATAATAGAGTGACACAGATTCTCAATTTTTCGTGAAACCTATGAGCTATCTGTGGCAAAACCAAATCTAGTAGTTTGTGAGAACTTTTCTTTATTCAGCCTTGAATTAAATTTCAGGCGGCAATAATAGTTTTAGGCCAATATATTGTATTTTTTTTTTACTGGAATTAATAAACTAGGAAAATACACATTGCCTCTTCTGTGAACGAATTGTCTTCGCTCAAAAGACTTAACTGACTCTTATTGTAGTAATAAGCGTGTCAAAAACGTGAACAAATCGAGATATTAAGTGGACATTGCGCTTAATTAATAAAAATAACATAGGTATCTTGTAAAATGTGACCAGTAGATTAAAAATATTTGTCGAATCTTGCATAAAAATTAATTTCCTTGAGTGTGTTTAAGAAAAAAAAATTGAGTGCAAAGATAACCATATTAAAAAAGTGACAGAAATGACGAAAATTGCAATGTACCAGCCATTACTGGGCCCCAAGAGAACGTTCCTCTATGAAGTCAAAATACAAAGAAGAGGGGAAATTAGATTTAACCCAAAAATTCCAACAAAATCTGAACAGAATGTAGCATCAATCTAATCATGAAATTTAGCGCATCAGCATTGAAAGGAAACAAGTTTTAAAAAATGCGCCGAAGTCTCTTCTGCGCAATCGAGTTTTCCGTACAGTGTATAATGCTGTATGATCCGTGGCTCATGAAGCTTTCAGCCACAGCCCGGTGGTGGCCTGTCCTATAGCGTTGCCGGACGCAGGGTTATGGCTAATTTTAACCTTAAATAAAATAGAAATTACGGGGGCTAGAGGGCTGCAATTTGGTATGTTTGATGATTGGAGGGTGGATAATCAACATATCAATTTGCAGCCATCTAGCCTTGGTAGTTTTTAAGCTCTGAGGGGGACAGAAAAAGTGCGGACGAACAGACAAAGCCGCCACAATAGGGTTCTTTTACAGAAAACTAAAAGGGTATGGTGACAAAATATTTTCAGTTCAAAATCAGAACACTATATACAGCAATTAACAATATAGCAATAATCCACAAAAGGCACCGAACATATTTACTTTTTGATTTTTTAAATATGTTATATTTTTTTAACAAAAGCCATTCATAAACGTTTCCATTGAAATAATGCCTACCAAACTTATAGAAGCTTAATAAACATCTTACAGTTAACGAGAACAAATTCCCAATTTTTGTATTGATAACTTTCGCAAACTTTAGTAAGTTTTAATCAAAGAAAGCACGTATTAACAATGTGCCTTTGACTAACAGTACACGTGCTAATTATGTCGAATTTATTAGCGCCGGAAAAGTATGTTCTAACATAATGAAGGTGCAGAGAAAATGAGAATACCCAATTGCTATTAAAAAGAATATTACTTTATTTCGAGAGCCATTGGCATGTCAAAATTGGGATTCTCCAGTTGTATTTCCTAGTTTCCTGACCACACGGAATATCGAGGCAAATAACTGAATAAACACCAATGTACAGTAGAATCTACCATCCATTTCAGGGACCACGAGTCATCGTTTTTCTCACATATCTTTCAGACTAATTATTTCATCGAAATGGTACTTAGACGCAGTGTACAAGACACCTCCCGCTAATTTTGGGTAATATAGTGCATTGTCAAATGGTTTAAGTTAAGGCGTTTACTCTTGACTTACATGGCGTTGCCAAGCATCGCCAAACTATGCATTCGAACATCCTTTATCCCCATTCCGTCCCTCCCTCTCCCTTCCCCTCCTCATCCCTCTCTCAACCAAATTTCCTGGCCTCCCCATCTCTGCCCCCGCCCCCTTTTTCTGTCTATGGGGAATAGTGGATGTTCGATTGCATAGAATAGTCCTGCTGACTCATGCGACTTTGCCATTAAAAGTCAAGAGTAAACGCCTTAACTAACACCATTTGACAAAACACTATATTACTAAATATTAACGGGAGGTTTCTTATACACTGTGTCAAAGTACCATTTCGATCAAATAATTAGTCTGAAAGATATTTGAGAAAAACGGTGACTCACGGACCCTGAAATGGATAGCAGGCAAACAGCCTCGTAACATAATCGCACAGATAAGAAATGACAGTAATAACTCAAGCATAGGTTTCTAAGACTTTTGTATTCGATGTTCTCAATTATTTATCATCAAAATCCAGTTACTTTAATGTAACTACAGGAAAACAATTGTAACTCACCACACTTAGCAGAACAATGAAAACTGGGTATGGGTAAACTGATGTTGCCATGGTGGCGAAGTGGTAAGGTTCTCGCCTACCAGTCGAGAGGACAGGGGTTCAAATCCCACAGCTCACTGGTGGCTTGGGGATGGCGCCATTGCATAAACCCGGTGGGTCGCCAACCTAGCGGTCTGAAAACTCGAGAGGGTTAGTAAGAAAATAGGTACCAGCCCTCGGGCTTTGGGGGATTAAACAGTGGGCCTAGCGACACACTGGCAACGTGTCTTAGGCAACGGGACTTACTGGCTGTCGGCCTAAGAAACCGGAGTTCAGCGCCGGCCCAATGAGCTTTGTGAGGCCCAGGAGGGTATAACCTTTAACCCTTTAAACAGATTTCGGCAACAAACATAGCCTAAAGATTCCTTGGTGAAAAATAGGAGAGTAATAGGAAAATGAATGACTACAATGTTGATTTATTAAACGAATGTAAACATTAAAAGATACTCTTTAGAACCATCACGAATATTATGGCAATATTAATGAAGAAAAAAGTGTATTTCTAAAACTACTCAAGTTCGGGTTAAAGTGATCAAATATCAAACACGTCCTTTCACCTTAAAAATAATCGAACAGCTTTTTTTTCACAAGGTTGATTGAAAAACATAACAAATAGATAACGTAATGGATCTCTCTCTCTCTCTCTCTCTCTCTCTCTCTCTCTCTCTCTCTCTCTCTCTCTCTCTCTCTTTTGGACACCAAGACCCAGTCCATTTCATGTTCTCTTAATCTACTCCCCTCCCTTTTCCCCACTTCTTTGCCAATTTCCTACTGGGACGACACTTTTATTTGGCGAATCTCTAACTGAAAAAAAACGATGCTAAAACTGCAGTTCTTTGTCACTTCATTGTTTTCTAACTCCTAAAACTACGCGAAATAGTGGGTGATTGCTTTTCATTCAAAGTTAATCATTGTCATACATTCTGAATGCTTATTTATGTAAGATTCGTATGCTTCAATAAATTTACATTTTTGTGCACGTTCTTTAGCCCGTGTGTGAATCCTTTGGTTGCGTTCCACACTACAGTAAAATTTGTCATAAACACATGTCAGCAACTTATCTCATACGTATCGCCAACAAGTTGAAAACAGGTCAGTGACTTGTTTTCAACCGTAAGTGGTGAATGAACCTTTGGCTAATGCTGGATAATTATATGAAAAGCTAGTTAGGACTGCCGGTAAGTCATTGATTCTCATTCAGCCTGTTTGAGATTTGTATGCGACGAGTTCCCGGATGTATGTTTACGACATGTTTTCCTGTAGTTTGGAATAACCCTTCGATAAAAATGAAGCCAAATATCTCATAATGGTTGAGATAACCTTTTGCAAAGGATGCCACAGATATCCCATGTGACTGTCGTTAATTTATTCTGTTTTCATATTTTTGTACGTAGTTATTCTACCATGTTTAAAGCTGCCTTTGCTAAGTAAGGACACACACATTTTCATTTCATCAATTACATTTATAATTAATGATAACGGTGATAACAGTAATGAATACTCACAAAAGCAGAAATGTCGTATAACACAACTACCACCTTTGTGGATAATACTTGTTGAATATAACAATCACAAAATAGTTTAGGGAAATTCGAAACGTTTGCATTCCCTCTTTGAGCGGACAAATTTAATTAGCACTTCAGACAAACGTAAACAGATTAACTTAATCCATTTATTCTCTAATTTCTGAATGTT
>JANJGK010000007.1:61229096-61239096 GCA_039081455.1 Macrobrachium rosenbergii
AGTACACCGGATGAGGTGAACTGACGGCACTACCTCCCTACGTGGTCAGTTACTCATAAGTCAGCAAAGAGGAGATTGGATACAATCGGAAAATAAAAGACCAGTCATCTTTAATGAGACTTGTTAAAATAACAAAGAAATCATATCAGAATACGGCTAGCCTTAGCACCTACAGACTTGAAGAATAGACCTTGAGAGACATCATTTTTGATACTGAGTTTTTAGGGAGTCCGTCCATTGACACGTGACCACTTTATCAAATATCAGTCGTAGTCCGGTTTCATGGGTGAATTGCAAACAGAATTGAGACATATTATTTTTAAGACATTATTAGTTGGTTAAGTGCTTTAGTCACTTCAAATTTCAGAGATTATGTTTTTTCGATAACAGTAACACTTACGTTCATGGTTGGTTAATGGTGCTAAATCATTTGCATAAGATATATTTTATTGTGTACTTTACTATTGGCCTGTTATTTTTTTTCCCTCGCGTAAACAAATCCAATGGATCATTCTTGGATTATGTCTAAATTATAAAAAAAATATTGTTAGATCACGGATTTATTTGGTTTTCGTTATAATCTACATAAGTACTATATGTTCTAAGCCTATCAGATAAGAAATCCAAAGATATCTCTTATTTTGCAGTTCATTTTACCCACGACCTATCTATTTTACAAAGCATCACAGTCTTCTTACTCAGTTTGTAAATATTAAGTGAAACAGTTAACTAAAATATAGTACAAAAAAAAAAGGATTTGATTATGCTACAACCTGAACTGATTTGGTCATTAACTGAGCCAGTGGCTGGGTTATTGTGCAAGAAATTAAGCAAACATTATTGATTGGTAGGAGAGAGAGAGAGAGAGAGAGAGAGAGAGAGAGAGAGAGAGAGAGAGAGAGAGAGAGAGAGAGAGTCAATGTGAAAAGTTCGACGGTGGGTGAAAACACCTGAAAATTAATTTATGCAATAAAAAAAGGAGCAACTCTGAAGAGATAGATAAAAAAAAGCTGCCAACCTAATTATCAGTTACGGGGAACAGGAAGGAAGCCTTGTTGAGGGACCATTTTCTCAGAATAATGAAACCATAAAGCCATGTACATGGAAAATACAGAAGCCGTAGGAGAAATCCAATCACTGGAAATTAAGAGTTGTAAAAGTGTTAGAGTCTTTTAGTTAAGTTGCAGTTGGTGCTGCGGGAAGTGTTTTTAGGCTGGGACCTAGTTTTAGGTTGTAATTATTCTCTTCTGTCAGGGAAGAAAGTGTTCGGTGGTATTAGTTAGTACCTGATGGTCAAATGAAAGAGTGTGCTGTATAACTCCTTGTATTTTGATAATTTGCTCACATTTTTGTCTATTAATTTGTTGATTTATCATTTTATATTCTTTTTATTTTCTAATAACTAATCTCTTTATTTCCCATTACTCTCTGTTATTTCTTCCTAAGTGAACACCAATGAAACTCCCAGACTATATTTATTCTGTCACTTTCATAAGAATGGGGGTTCATCTTCTGAATAATAATAATAATAATAATGATAATAATAATGATAATAATAATAATATTTTTTAAATTATCCTTATAACGCTGATCATTAAAACTTCCAGACTATGTTTATTCTGTCACTTTCATAAGAATGGGGGTTCACCTTCTGAATAATAATAATAATAATAATAATAATAATAATAATAATAATAATAATAATAATAATAATAATAATCTATAAATTATCCTTGCAACACTGATAATTAAAACTCCCAGACTATATTTATTCTGTCACTTTCATAAAAATGGGGGTTCATCTTCTGAATAATAATAATAATAATAATAATAATAATAATAATAATAATAATAATAATAATAATAATAATCTATAAATTATCCTTACAACAATGATCATTAAAACTTCCAGAATATATTTATTATGTCATTTTCATTCACTGCAACGCTTTAACGTACAAAAATTAAAACACACGTTTCCCTAAAACATATATTTTATGAAATTGTGGGTCTTTAGTAAATTCAGACCGTTTCCGCTGCTCAATAAATCTAAATTACATCCTTCCATTTCCGCTTCTGTTGAAATAATTGAAATTCGTAAAGGAAGAGAGAGAGAGAGAGAGAGAGAGAGAGAGAGAGAGAGAGAGAGAGAGAGAGAGGTGACAAAGACAAATAGGGGAAACTTAATCAAGTTTCCCTTCTCCTCCCATTTGAAGTTTCCTCATTCCTCTTCTTTCATTCTGTGCCTGAGAAAAGAAAATGAAAATAAAAAGGTAAACATTCAGTTCCTCGTTGCTTCCCCAAATGTTCGTCCACTGGGCGCGTTCATTTGAAGTCATTCCACGTTTATTGTTCTTTTCCATGATATCAGGTTTTCTGTAAACTGAATTGCGTATAGTTAAATACGACCAGATTTTAATGGCACAGAATTAAAACAAGTAAAAAATGCAAGTTTTCTGTACAGCGTAAAATGCTGTATGAAACTCTCAGCCACAGCCCTTAAAACTCTCAGTCGCAGCCCATGAAACTTTCAGTCACGGTCAGGTGGTTGCCTGCGTTGTTAGCACCTATAACGGTGTCAGACGCACGATCATGGATAGCTTTAACCTTAAATAAAATAAAAACTACTGAGGCTAGAGAGATGCAATTTGGTATGTTTGACGATTGGAGGGTGGATGATCAACATACCAATTTGCAGCCCTCTAGCCTCAGTAGTTTTTAAGCTATGATAGCGGACAGGAAAAGTGCTGATGGACAGACACATAGCCACCTCAATAGTTTTATTTTACAGAAAACTAAAAAGTGAGGGGTTGTAGCTCTATAAAACGGGGTGGTGTTGTAGTTATATAAAAGGGGGGCTAGGGTTTTAGTTATATAGAAGCATAAGTGCATTTATACATCAATATGATACATAATTAACTCATTATGCTAGTAAGCAATTACTTTATCTTTTCTTCTGTGAAACATACAAGATTCTGTTCAGTTGTAAAAGAATAAAATAAATATGATATTCAAATAGGGAGGAGTGGTTGTAGTTAAGTAAAACCATAACAATATTTATGCATCCATATGGTACATAATTAAATCATTATACCAGGAATCAATTACTTGTTCTTTTCTTTCTATAGAACATATAAGGTTCTGTTCACTGGCAAAAGAATAAGATAAATATAATACTGAAAAGGTGGGAGTGGTTGTAGTTATATAAAAGAATAAGAGTTCTAGTAATCAGTCAGTTTATCTTTTCTTTCTATAGAACATGTAAGGCTCTGTTCACTGGCAAAAGAATAAAAAAAATATAATATGGAAAAAGGTGGGAGGGGTTGCAGTTATGTAAAAGAACAAGAGTATTCTAAAGCCATTTGATAAATAATTAAGTTATTGTTCTAGCACTCAATCGCTTTATCTTTTCTTTCTACAAAACAGACAGATCCCAATTAAGTTGCAAAGCAATAAAAGAAAACATAATATAGAATAAGCAGCGGTTAAGTAAAACACAGAATGAGCAAAGAATACACGCGAGAATTTCTTCCGTTTATTTTTACGACGACCTGCCACAAAAATCCAAAATACCCCGTAATCTAGATAATAAGATCTGAGACCTTCGTAACGTCGACATAACGAGGAAATAATCTTTTCTCTCGTAGCACAAATCTGAAGCAACAACATAAGCTCTCTTTGGACAAATAACTCTTGGAAACGGGGATCATCCCCCGGTGCTTTTAACTTCTTGCTTTGCTTTTAACTTCCTGCTTTGGAGCTGTTTGTTAAGTGAAATATGAAAAGTCAACCGGAATGATAAAGGTCTTCAGAAACCAAGAGAGGTCTTGCTTCAGCCTTCGGTAAAAATAACTTTGTTTTAAGATCACTGTTCTGTCTTTGCAGGATTGTTCCTTTGTGATGAATGTCAGTCTAAGTCTTCGCGACATTTTCTTTTTCCCCCGTGGAAGACAGTAGGTTATTTCTTGTCTTTAAAATAATTGACATAATTAGTAGTGAAATCGGTAGGATTTGAGAACCACGGCATTAATTTTTCTTTCTTAAATGACTTATTCTAAATTTTTGCAATTATGAAATGTCATCTCCAGAATCTGCCATTATTATTATTATTATTATTATTATTATTATTATTATTATTATTATTATTATTATTATTATTATTATTATTATTATTATTAAGTTTCTTATTATTATTGGTATTTTCCTTTTTTTATCATTACTGTGATTAATATCATTGTAGAGTTTTGCTATTTTCATTTTCGTATTTAGCCCTCTGGACCTGACTTCTGTAACCATCTAAGGTCCCTAGCTGGAAATTAATCGTTTGCAATCTGTATTTTAATTGTTATCATTCGTATTATTCTTTTCTACTATTATTCTCCATATAATTACTGTCATTACCATTATTATGAATTCTATTTTTTCTACTTCTTCAGCAACTGTATGGATACTACCGGCTATTATTTTTATATCATGTTATCTTATGTATCTAGATTGTGCGTATTTTATTTGTATGTTCCATGTATATGGCCCTGAGGCGCAATAAACGATTTTATTATTTTATTATCATAATACTCGGTAGGGAGTTTAACTTTAATCTAGTGAAATGAGAAGTCTTTGATTAATTAATACAGGTTTACCTCTCTAAGAACTTAACAGTGAACATTGAAATCTTCCAAGTAAACATTTTTTTCAGTATATATTATCCACCTTCCTTATGTTGAGACGTAATCTTGAGCAACTCATAATAGCGTCCTTATAAAAACTTTTATCGTGCCTGTAAATAGCTACCTGTAGTTACTGAAGTAAAGATGAAAAAAACGGATTATATAGCGCGTGAAAGAGATATTCTAGGTAGAGATTTTCAGAAATTAGATTTCTAGAAATTCCTTTCTTACCCAACCATTTCTGAGAATCTCATGTTACGCGTGCTGCAATCTAGTTCTTTGATCGCACATGAAAAAGAAATTTTCGAAAGTCAATGGGAAGTTGTACAGGTATAAATTTTGAGCATTAGAAGGTAACATCAAAGGTAAGTTGGTAACTGATGGTCTTTTTTTTTTTTTTAGTAAATATATAAAAAAAATCTTGCAGCTCTCATAATGACTCAAGTACACAACAGAGACTTGAATGAGACGAAGTTACGTCATAGAAAGTACTTCAAGAGTACAACTTTTATATTATCTCATTCCACTGAATCCTCAGTGCGGAAACCCATTTTTTTTTTTTGTTGGGGGGGGTGGGGTTGAAGACTTTTGAAACATTGTTCACTTATCATAGTCACATTCCATTTTAATCTTACTTCTTTTAATTTTTAGTACACCATTTATCTTCTCCCATTTTTGTCTCACCTTAATAAAGTCTACATTTTTCTCTACTGAATCCTCAGTCAGAGAGCAATTCTCTTTTTGGATTTTATCACATTGTACACCTGTCATACACACATTCCACTTTAATCTTACTCCTTTATTTTTTTTAGTACGATGTTTGTCTTCTCTCATTTTATATCTCATCCTTACAAAGTCTATATTTATCTCGAAACGTCGTTGGGAATATTCAACTAATTCTCATTCATAAAACAACAATAAAAAATAACGAGACTTTTACTTCTGAGATTCCACAACCTCCAAAGACAGATATCTGAGGACCTACGCGAGAGAAATATAGAGATACAGGTGGTTTGCAACCAGCAGGAAAAACCGCAGGAACGCGGCCGGGAAACATCACCTGCTGCCATGGCAACACTCCCTCACATCGGTCACTGCTTTCCCTCTAACCCTTCACTCTTTCCTCAGACCTTTATACTTCCTTCCAACTCCTCACCCTCGTTCCTCAGCTCTGCCTCCTTCCAGGTCCTTGGTAGTTCGCTGCCATTACGTCACCCATTGATCCAGAGGGCTGTGACAAAACAGTGAGACACAAAGTTACCTCAAGAGAACGTGACCATCGGCAAAAGCTGGAACATCTTCAATATAAATTTATCTACTATATAATGAAAACAAGGGGATAACTCAGCAAAATAAGAATAAAAATAACGATGCATGAAAGGCTCAATGAGGAAGACAATCAAATCAACAAGAAAGTATTCAATATAATCCATCTATCGTCATCCTTTGAACCAACTTCTAAGTCATGAAAGTTTAAGCGATTGTTACCTTTTTTTTCCTTGTATACAAGATTAACAATAAAAACCAACCAAGATTGAAAATGGCATTCATTTGGGTGCTGTGCTCTGAGGAGGAAGGGAGAAGGTCCCTTGAAGTGTAGAATGAATTTCATTTCCGTAGGTAGTGGCTTTGGCTTAATGATGATCACATCTTTCCCATCGACAAATTTGATCTTTTTCGTTTTCTTCTACAAATGAAACAAAACTGTACGACAGCTAATAAAATAAAACTATATCTGACCAACTTAAATAACCTATATTCTAAAAGTATTTGTCATGATTATTATTATTATTATTATTATTATTATTATTATTATTATTATTATTATTATTATTATTATTATTATTATTAGTCCGTTTGGGAGCCAATGAAAAATAGGGTCGGTTTATTGTTCAGGATGCTGGCCTCCGATTGGCTGATTCGCCTGAGAGGCCTGGGAACCTCTGTTCAGACGGCACATTGGGGCTGGGGCTGCTGTCTCCTGTCAGTGATAGCTTCTCTTCGTATGGTCCTTCCTCCAGGTTTCCTTTCTCCTGTAGGGGGTGCTCTTCCTCCTGTGGGGGCTTGTCTTCCTGCAGGTGCTTCTACTTTTGTCTCTCTTCCTACATTGCCTCTTTCTTCGGGACGTCTTTCTTATGTTGGGGTACCTGTGACCATGTGGGGGCCTGTCCTCCTACAGATGCACCTTCAAGAGTTGCATACGGGAGGCATTTTATCTAAGTGGGGAGCAGAAGTGGCTCCTGGGTCGTATTCAGGGAAGGACGATGTTTGAGTATCTGCAGGGCGTCCATCTAGGACTCTACTTGCAGAATATGTGAAATTTCAATAACAGAAGAATATTATTATTATTATTATTATTATTATTATTATTATTATTATTATTATTATTATTATTATTATTATTATTATTATTATTATTAATGTAGTGACAAATATCACAATTATGTAAGTGCAAATATGTTCTTAAAAAAGTGTATACACAATATGATCTTTCAAGAGCCTGCACGATTCTACTTAACAGTCTAGCTGAAACAGCAAAGAGAATTGGGTAGTTCTCGAAAGCTCTCGTTTTATATATATGTATGTATGTATATGTATATATATATATATATATATATATATATATATATATATATATATATATATATGTGTGTGTGTGTGTGTGTGTGTGTGTGTGTGTGTGCGTGTGTATGTATGAATGTATTATTATTATTATTATTATTATTATTATTATTATTATTATTATTAAAATAAGAAGACATGGACGAGAAGCATTCAGAAAAGCCTTTAGTTGTCAACACAAGGTTCCACAAAATAGAATGGAAGCAGTACAAAAGAGCTATACAGAGCCAGGCGTTGAATAGCGCTAGTAAAGAAAATATATCACAACGGTAGATAATGCGAATCAGCCCAATTAATTATATTCTTCAGAGATATTCAACATCTTCACAAAGGCATTTGTAATAACAACACGGCGAATAAAAAATGCTCACCGTAGCACGAGTCATGAAATGGAGAAAAACATCCAAAGTTATGTAACTACAAATACGTTTGAAAAAAAAATCTATACAGAGAACTTACGAGAATATTTACGTTTCTCCTTTCGAAATGGGAATCTTAAGATTCTCGTCAATTCTCTGTGTAGTTTTCTTTGTACAGTTACAGAACAGTGGATTTGTTCCTCCAACACACTGGTTATTGGACATGCAAAGGAACGACAAGGAGAATGAATGTTACGAGAAGAAGAAGGAATGATAAAGCAGTAAAGAAACAGAAAACAAACAAACACAGCCAAGTGACTCGGAAACCACATCGTTTTATTAACCTACAGCTTCTGACTTTAGACACAGAGACTCCATTTTCCATTTATTAGCTCTAGACCAATGCCTTGAAATCCCTATATGAGCCATTACGAAAAGGACGGAAGAGTCTCCGAGGTAACTAATTATAACATCATTAGGCCTCGCAAGTTAATTAGTCCGGGAAATCCATTATCATTCGGTTCCCTTAGAGCCGCATCTCATATTTATTATGGGATGACAGGATGTCTTAGATCTTGCAACGTCATCAGAATATGAGTCTGATGATTTCGGTGTGGATTAGAATTTTGTTGTCACTCTGAGAGAGAGAGAGAGGAATTGAACTCAGACGAAAGAGAGAGAGAGAGATTGAACTTTCACACGAAAGAGAGAGAGACTGAACTTTCACACGAAAGAGAGAGACAGACAGAGAGAGAGAGAGAGAGAGAGAGAGAGAGAGAGAGATTGAAATTTTACACGAAAGAGAGAGAGAGAGAGAAATTGAACTTTCACACTAGAGAGAGAGAGAGAGAGAGAGAGAGCTCTTTGAAAATTAAACGAGAGAGAGAGAGAGAGAGAGAGGCGGTTTCATAAATCCTTACCTCAAAGAAATTCGAAATTCAGAAACATTTCTGTTCAATTATTAACCAACCTTTCGAAAAGTTTTGGTGATTTTTTTTTTTCTTTTTTTGTTAATGACACCCAAACATTCGCCCACGACCGTTGCCCTTCTTTTGCTCGATCATTAAGTCAAACTATTCGAAATGCACATTCTGCGAACCAGGGTTTCTTTTTACATGCTTTTAGTTTTAGTTTTCTGTAAATGAAAACTGTTGTGCCGGCTTTGTCTGTCCGTCCGCACTTTATTCTGTCCGCACTTTTTTTCTGTCCGCACTTTTTTTCTATCCGCACTTTTTTCAGTCCGCACTTCTTTTCTGTTCACACTTTTTTCTGTCGGCGCTTTTTACAGTCGGCACTTTTTACTGTCGGCACTTTTTTTCTGTCCGCACTTTTTACTATCCGCACTTTTTACTGTCTGCCCCCAGGTCTTAAAAACTACCGAGGCTAGAGAACTGCAAATTAGTAGGTTGATCGTCCACCCTCCAATCATCAAACATACCAAACTGCAGCCCCCTAGCCTCAGTAGTTTTAATTTTATTTAAGGTTAAATTTAGCCACAACCGTGCTTCTGGCATCGATATAAGACAGGCCACCACCGGGCCCGTGGGCCGCGGCTCATACAGCATTGTAGCGAGACCACCAAAAGATAGATCTATTTTCGGTGGCTTTGATTATGCACTGTAGCGGCTGTACAGAAAACTCGATTGCGCGGAAGAAACTTCGACCCATTTTTTACTTGTTTTTTGGGGGGACTTTGGGAAGATCAGCTGCTGGTACTTTTGTACATGTTTCCAAATGAAGGCACCATAAACAGAATAACATTCTCGTATTCTGCAGGATCACACGAAAAGGCACCAGTTTAAACACAGAATATTTGTGGCTAAATCCTTGTAATTAGTTCATTATCATATCAATATGTGCTTGTTTTTTCTTTAAGAAAGCAGTTCAATAGATTCATATTACTAGACTGTTTTTTTTTTAAGTATCTTTAGAGGATAATTCACACAATGAAAAGTAAGAAGCGACTTGAATTTTATATTATTTGGTCTTTTCCTAAAATTGTACACCCAAATAAATGGCTGGATTTTTATAGGAAACTTGACTCCTGTGAGGTTGAATGAGGGGATGAATGTGATTATTTGAGTGTACTAAGATTTTTTTTCAATAGTATACTCTGTTTGATATATATTTGTAAAAGTATACAAATGCAACCAGAATCATGACGAAAATCGTTGTAGATTAAAATTTTGTTTTCGCAACGAATTATTTATGATAATCAGTTGCAAACAATCTGAAGGCTCTGAATGCAATTCAAACCTAATGCAAAGAAAATAAACGTGTTCACCAAAGATTCTAAAAATATTACACTCACTTCATCCCATTTAGAGTATCTTTTTTTATTTCAGCTGAAAA
>JANJGK010000007.1:61244096-61246130 GCA_039081455.1 Macrobrachium rosenbergii
TTCAGAAACTATCAGAATTGAATAGCTGAAGTAGAGTAAGTAGTGTTTAAATAAAAGTACTGCATAAAGGATAAGAAAATAATTTCGTTACCTTCATTTAATTATGTAATATAGGACATTTGCTCCTGATGGTATTACGATGGAATTACATTTTGTTTCTCCTTTACATTGAATTAAATCTGTAGTTTTGTTTTTTGGAACCAAATAGAGACGGTTTTTCTTCTCTGTCTATATATTTTTTTCTTTATTTCTTTGTGAAGACAAGGCGGAATAGCATGAAAAAATCGAGAAAATCATATCTCTTTTTGATACATAGCTTTATGAAAAATTATACGGTAGCGGGGAAAGGGGAACTTGCTTATCAGCAACATTCAACAGGGTTCATGAAAAAAAAAAATTGATTGACTCAATATTAAATTATTTAGTGTCACAACAAAAAAAAGGCCGTCGACATCTCAAAAATGTTAGTAAAATTAACTTTTTTTACACAAAAATGTTAATAAAATCAACCTTTTTAAAGAATTCATAAAAATATAAAATTAATTAAGATAATAAAAGCTCATATGACAGTATACTGTAATTTAAGTCGTCAGTTCAAAACAGGTTATTCAGACAAGAAAACACTCAGGATATTGATCAGAGTAATGACGATGAAGGCGATGCATTTCACAGAAGACCCGAAACTGTGGGAGTTTGAGATCTCTTGGGTTCCGGGAAGCTTCCACTTGACAGCAAACAGTTTGTGCAATCTCTCCCAATCACCATAAAACGATGGAAATGTCTTCCTCTTGTCATGCTTGGAAATGCCATTTCATCGATGAATTTCCTCCGTTAAAGCACCGAACGACTGGGTGTGTGTGTGTGTGTGTGTGTGAGAGAGAAGAGAGAGAGAGAGAGAGAGGAGAGAGAGAGAGAGAGAGATAAGTATCTCACAAAATTTACCTCTCCAGTCAATCATAAATTTGATTCAGTGCACTTCAATAAAGAGAGAGAGAGAGAGAGAGAGAGAGAGAGAGAGAGGAGAGAGAGTATTCTCACAAAATTTACCTCTCTAGTCAATCATAAATTTGATTCAGTGTACAGTAGAGAGAGAGAGAGAGAGAGGAGAGAGAGAGAGAGAGGAGAGAGAGAGGAGAGAGAGAGAGAGAGAGAAACTAAGTATCTCATAAAAATTACATCTTCAGTCAACCATAAATGCGACTCGGGCACTTAGAGAGAGAGAGAGAGAGAGAGGAGAGAGAGAGAGAGAGAGAGAGAGAGAGAGAGAGAGAGAGAGAGCCAGTTAAACGGACAGATAAAGAGACAGTTAGGTAGATACAGAGACTGTTGTATAAAAAAAATCGTTTTGGAGCAGAAACAGCTCACAATTTTTGTCTTATTCCTTTTTCAGTTAAATGGAAAAAATCTTATTAACAAGACAAATTTTTTGTCTCTGGTATGATAGATTCCTAAGATCAAACAGGCATCCAGAATCCTTAAACCCACTTACCATATATACGGGCCACATGTTACAATAGTTATGTAATGTTGATTGCATAAGCATATCTTAATCATAACCAACAAAAATTTCTTATGTATTACTAACTTTTCATACAGAAATCCTTAGAAGGCAAAAAGCTAAGATGAAATATGCTTTCAGAATGTCTACATCGACACAAATACATCGTGGATGTATTTTGATATCATAGAGCCTCAAAGAATACAATAAGTTCTAAGCTCTCACTGGCGATGCAGTTTCACTGCTATTCAGCGTTCTATACTTAGTGAGCTTTTCTTAGTAAATATAGCAACCTTTCTGTACGTTACAATATCGCCCACACAGCGGGTAAGTTGACAGTATTCACCTACCAGTCTCTCTCTCTCTCTCTCTCAAGCGCGCGCACACCTCATACATTGTGTCCTGTCTGTCTGTATGTCTCACACACTCACACATGCACACAGATACACATAGTGGGTAAATTGACATCCAACTTTCGCTCTCTCTCTCTCTCTCTCTCTCTCTCTCTCTCACAGACACACACACTCACACACAAA